>ML108268.1:37029-69097 GCA_003697995.1 Taxidea taxus jeffersonii | reverse complement strand
GCTCAGCTCACGCGTTGGTTTTCACTAACGGTAGGTCTACCCTCGTGGTTTCCCATTAGACTCGGACAGGAAGAGGGTCCTGGAAACACTGCGGAGCGTCAATGTTGACGCGGGCAACAGGGGAGCGGCACCCCGCGGCCCGTGGTGACCTCGTGGGGCGGGCCGGCTGATGTCACCAACGTGCCCGCCGAGGCTCCTGGGGCCTGCGTGGCAGCTCTGAGGTCCTGCCCGCCCGCGGGGTAGACGGTGGGGAGAGGCGCTGGGTCTGCGTAAAAAGCCTGAAGAAGAGGAAGGCTGTGCGCATCCTTCAAAGACTGAATGGGGTCCGTTCCTGCTGCCTGTGGAGGGGGGGTGGGAGAAACCCCTCCTCTACCTAACCCTGTGATTCACAGCTTCTCACAAATTTACATAATACAAAGACGTGGATGTAAACCTAAAGGACAAAAATAATAATTCAACAGCACATATTCCATTTTCGCACCGTGGGCCTGGATATGTTCCCGGTGTTGGCACATTAGCTGATTTCCAAAGCTTTTTACTCATGACAGAGAAGAGCTGAACTTTCACACCACTGTTGAAAGAAGAGGCAGAGAGGGAGAAAAAAGGGAGAGAAAGAAATTGGCTTTAATGACGCTGATTTAGATTTCTTAGGAACCGCGAAAGAATTTTAAAAATTAAGAGCATATTCTGTGTTCAAAAGGCGGTAGGCTTGATAATAACTGAGGTTCCTTACTTTCCAAAGGCTCTCTTCCCCCTTTTATTTGGCAGATACCGACGTTTTGCTCGAAAAGCAAAATCATTACCCTCTAGTATTAATAAGACATGCCAATTTATTATTTCTCAAGATAAGTGAAGGCCACAACATTTACTGGCAGAGTGACCCCGCTGTCCGCCGGGCTCCCACTGGCCAATTCAAACCTAAGATGGGAAAGCAAAACGTGGCAGCTGTACGATACACGTGATTGCTGTCGTTGCCCTTCTAGGGTTAGAGTTTCTTCTTTCTTTTTTCTTTTCCTCCTGAGTTTGAACTTAGATACCCCTGGTAAATTCAAATTCTGGAGGTCTCCTTGAGGCATTTTCTTAGTGATTCCCTGTGGAACGCAGGGCAAGGACAAATCCAGACGCAACATCTGTGGGACCCTAGCGTCCCCTTATTTTAGCCACGATGGCCACAGTGGTGCTGGGGCCCTTTGGTCTGGCGCTAGGCCTCGGCCAGTGAGTCTCCCTTCCAGCCGCGGGTGAGCAAGGGCGCCCTCGTCCTCTTGTTTCCGTGCGTGGTAGAGGAGCCGGTGGTAACTGGAAATCCGCAATGCGGAAGACCCTCTTTCCCTCCTCTCTTCTGCTTCTTACCGTTCTCCCGGTTTCCCTTTTCTCTGCAAAACCCCTATGCGAAACTGGCCATATTCTATAATTTGCAACCAACCCCTCCGAAGTTTGCAGTTTACATTAATTTCTAGAGCTTTTAATTAAACCTGCAAGGGCAGGTACCTAAGAGGAGAAAATATGCACTTTTTCAAGTAGGCAGTGAACTCTTGCCCCCCAGTTGCTGCCTCCTAAAAAATACATTGTAACCCCCTTGGCTCCTCCAGGTCCCTTACTATCCTTTTAAAGCTGGATTCTTCAATTATCCATTGAAAAGGAGAACAACCTTTCCCCCTTTCTAAGAGAGTTCTTCATAAGTACTTTTACCACCAATTTGTCCAGACATTTTGAGGGCTAGAATAAATGATACCAGTTTCCTGCCCTGTTTTGGCCTCCTAAACTGGGGTGCCTTCCTCTGGGGAAGGCCACACAGCCAGTGGGCTCCTTGTTAGCCAGAACAGATGGTGGCAGTTCCCTTTGCCTTGAATTGTTTTTCTGTGAAATGGGACTAAATCAAAGCCCACTTCATTCTTGGGAGGCTTGGAGATTGAAAAGAGATTTTAAAATTAACTACTTTACATATGAAAAGCTACCTATCATCTTGTTAAAAAGTTAGGCTATAAACTTTTCCAAAATATTTTTCAGACAGTGTTATTTAAAAAAAACCAACCCTTCTGCTCAATGATTCAGTTTCCGGTTAGATACATGGGAATGTTAAAATACACACAAAGAATCACATTTGCTAAATTATTTTTCACAACTTTGAGGATTTTCCTTATCCTCGGGGGCCTGCTCTCCCACATTCAGTCCTGAGGTCCCCAGGGGACACTTTCTTCTAAAGAACGACGAATTAACCTTTCACAAAAGCTTTTCAAAAATCCCAGTTTGATTAAAGCAGATTTCATCTCTTTAGAGGCAGTTATGCATTTCTAAAATTAATCAACTTTCTGATAGACTATCCTAATTATATGGAAGAACACACCTAGCAATCACACAATGTAACAATTAAATAAGAACTGGGCAGTTTGAATGAATGACAATGAAAGCAGTTCTTCAATCAATACAACAACTTTGAAGTGTGTTTTAAAAGTATTACGGGGCTTTGGGGGTGGGGAGGTTCTAACAAAGCTCTCTTTTGCCACAATCTGCCTACTCCAGCCTTTCCGTGTTTCACTTTCCACTTTCTGAAATATAGTCCTGTTGGGTTCTGACCTTTTCCTAAGTAACCCCCTTTTAATGAAACTTTTCCTACCTCCCTACCAAAATCTTGTTCCAAAGTTACAATTAGCTTTGCTTCCTTGGCGTTTTAGGGAAATGCCCTAAACAACAAATTTCAACATATAAATGTTTCTCTCTGCCAATCACACCCAAGAGAGGTGTTGACTTGTTGGGTGTTAGCAAGGAAGTAGTGTTAAAAGACAAACTAGAATTGATTTAAAGCAGAAGAGGACAAAATTGGGCATACAACTCTTAATTTTTGCAAAGGTACACAGTGTGTGTAGGGGCTCCATAATCAAGTGTATGTTAGAACCCAGGAAAGGGGCACTACCCTGCCTGATGATTCTTGAATTCGAGATCAACTCTTCACTTCCTCTCTTGACTTGACAACCACGGATCCTAGGGATGGAAATTCAGACAATTTGAGAATATGTTTGTTACTTTTTAAAAATTACCCACAATTAAGCACATAAACAGTCACTTTTAATGTAAAGTTGCAAAGTACAGGGAGATTAAAGGCATCTGGGGTATTCCGGAGTGGTGTGTGTGTGTGTGTGTGTGTGTGTGTGTGTGTGTAAGTGTGTGTAAGTAAAATTCCTCCCTGGATCTGGAACTCAGAAGCTGAAGGCAGGCTACCTTAAAGGAATGATGAAAATGGGGAAAATGGGAAACATCCCTCCGGTTAAAAAAAAAGTAGCTCTAGTCCCAGCCCAAAGCAGGGCGAGGCGTCTTCGCCTCTGGGAAGCGATGGGTTTCTGCCTCCCCAAGGCCACCGAGTGCCTGGCCCCAGCACCACCAGGGCACGCGTCTTCCTCGTCACGGGCACGCTGGGATGTGACCCTGGGGCGTGCCGTCTGCCCTGGCCGGTCTCCAAGTTACTGGCTTTTCCCTGACCGCCTAGTAGGGCTGTCAGTTCAGCACTCTGGGCCAAGTCTTGGTGCTGACTCTTGCCCTCAGTGTCTGCCGTTTTTGCTCGGCTTCTGGGCAAGGGCAGCTTGGGGCACGCTGCGGCGGTTTGCTTTCCTTTGCTTCTCTCTCGGTTCCGCTGCGCGTTTTCCAAGTGCTTCCTGCGCG
This sequence comes from Taxidea taxus jeffersonii, assembly GCA_003697995.1. Classification (NCBI taxonomy): domain Eukaryota; kingdom Metazoa; phylum Chordata; class Mammalia; order Carnivora; family Mustelidae; genus Taxidea; species Taxidea taxus. Next base: position 65,443 of record ML108268.1, on the reverse strand, counting down.
CTTATCTCTGGGCTGAAACGCAGGACGCCAGCCTAGGTTTCCTTCAACTTTGGGAAACGTTAACGAACACCAATTTGCCCCTTAAGCTCTCTTGAACTGGACCTACTGGGGACGGGCCGAGGTCTGAGATCCCTTGCTTATGGTCTAGCATCTCTGGATCATACCTGTCCGGTTTCAGAGCCCTTGGCCAGCATCATCCCCTCGTGGCCCAAAGGCACGTCTCCAGCTGCCTCCCCTCCCAACCACTGCTCCTGCTCCAAGGGCTGCTCTTGGCACAGCCGGCCCTCGCCGCAGACCTGAGTAGGTTTGCCCCTCCCCATCTACTCCTCTCCTCCCACTTGGCCGGCCTTATATATAACCCAGGAACCGGACAATCCTAGCCAGTCCACTGACACGCCAGGGTGGGACCGGGCTGAAGATCCGCGGAGCCGGCCCTGATGTAGAAGGACCCTGAAACCACCCCGGGGAGAGCGAGAGAGGCAGGCCTACCGCGATTTCTTCTCAATCCATTCCTCATGAAGAGCTAGTTAGTACTGGCCACGACTTATTACATGCCTCTAATTCTTATAGTCACCTCCATGATTAAATGGCCATTTTACAGAGAAGTGAAGTGACTTGCCCAAGGACACAGAGCTCAGACGCAGGCAAGAGTGTAGCAGTTAGGAGGCAAATCCAGGGTTTTCTGCCTCCAAGGCCCTGCTTACTACGATTTACCAAACTGTCATGTACACCTGGTTCTGGGTTATTTCTCTAAATCAGGGGTCTTCTTCATTTGGGAAGCACATCGACTTCTACCCTCACTTCTTCTTTTCTCAGTGGTGTAGTCTCACGCTCCAGTGCCTATTCCCTTAGAACGATCACAAATTGCGCAGGGACTAAGGGTGCGATTGACTGTCACTCGTGACTTCGGGAACCCAGGCTCGGAGCGTTGTGCTCACGGTCTGTATCCGCGTCTGTTCCTTTAAGTATCTTAGTTCAGCGTCACAGAGAAGAACAGATTAAGTCCTCTTTCCCCCCCATCTTTCAGCCAACGCCGGGGGGAAAGCCTCACCCTTGGAAGTGGGTGGGGTGGGCAGACGCAGGCCGGGCGCCTCTGGGACTGCGGGGTTCCCAATTCCTCTCCGCCGCCTCCCGGCTGCCCGGGCCCTTGGGCGCCACTCTCTCTGCCGCGAAGGACCGGAGCCATCTGAGCCGTCCGCTTTCCCCAAGCTTCCTGCCCGGCGGGCGAGCAGAGCTTGAAAGAAATAGGAGACCCGTTCCCGACCGCGGCACCCGGCACAGCAGTCGGGCAGGGGGTGGGAGTGAGGGAGGGGGACCCCGTGCAAAGGTAGGATGAGCACTGTCTTCCAAAACTGCCACACATCAGGCCTCCAAACTCCGCACACAACTAGTCCACTTTTTTTGTTTGTTTGTTTTTTCTTGGCCCCTGTGGGCCACGTGGAGGGCTGCGGGTGGGGGTTCCGGCGGGCGGTGGAGGCAGAGCGCGCAGGGGCCGACCCGCTTGCTCTCTGGACGGCGGCGGTGACCGTCTCTCAGGAGCATCGATCTATCACTCCCCTTAAGGGACCCGTTCCGGGAAATTTCCATTTTCTGTTTGGGGAGTAGGACATAAAAGAGACCGAGCTCTCGCTCCAATCTCCCCGCTCTGGTCCTTCTACGAAACGCGTGGCGGGAGAGGCTGGGAAGGCAGGCTCTGGGCTCCGGCTGGCGGGGATCGCGCGCTCGGCCGGCTCGCTTCGCCTCTGCGCCCAGGGCCGGCCCCGGGTCCCCGCGGGTTTTCGCGGCGGGTGGCTGGGGGCACGCGCCGCCGGGAGGGCAGACGGTCGCAGCAGGGGAGGGCTCCGTGAGCAGCCATGGCCGGCTGACCTTTCTCACCAAGCGCACCTTCCAGGAGCTCACGGACCCTTCACCCGAAGTCTTCACGGGCCAAGGAGGGCGACGCCGGGCCAGGCCGGGCTCTGACCGTGGGGGGCGGGGTGGGAGCCCTGAGACACTTTGCACCGGCGTTTACTGCAAAAGTAGCAGGAAATCCTTTCTGCAGAGCGAGGGACAATGAACAAGAACTAAGGGGAATTCAAGTGGAAAAATCCGTGAATACAAGAACGACCCACAGCTGGAGCTGAGAGGTTTACGTTAAAGCTCTGCGTGGTTCTTTCCCTTTCCGGGAAAAGGGGTTATTATTATTATTCTCCATGAGTTTGGAGAAACTTTCCTTTTAGACGTGTTATTTTAACAGACCCATTCCAGCTGGGTATTAGACTGCATTATTTTCTCCTGCAACACTTCTTAAAATGCCCAAAGGATGCACTTTTGGCCCTTCCCCCAAGGAAGGTAGAGCTTTTTCTCTACCATTTAGGAGGGTAGAGCTATTTCTTTTGAGTTAAAAATGATTTTCATTTAAAAAAATGTAAGATTTGTTAGGCTTTCAATTAAATCCCTTTTAATGAACTAATACTTGAAAAATAACACTTGGCTTCCTTTAATTGACAGATGCTTGGGTATTCACCCTAACAGTTACACAGACCAATGAACAATTATTAAGTCATTTCAAGCAATTTGCAGTTATGTTGAAGAGAATTTCTGGGCAAAAACCCAAAAGCGACTTTTCATTCTTTTTCAGTTACTTTATATATTTCTGTTCATACTCCTTTCTGTGGCTCAAAGCCTGGTCCACAAAGTCGTCATGAACCTGTGAGCATCTCCACTACCTGCTTTTGGTGCTGTCCTTTCTGTGGAAGCCACTGGATGTTGGACTGGGGAATGGAGCTTTTAGATGTCTCCTGGGCACAGAAGGGAAGCAACAGAGAACATTCAAATCTGGAGAGAAACTACAGGAGGCTGACCAGCAAAGAGGGCCAGTAGGCAGTTGAAATAGCTCAGATCAGCAGCAAGACCCTGCTGACCCCAAGTGCTTTCCCCTGCATATCTGAATTGGATTAGCTAGGTATTTCCTTGAATATCTCTATATATGGCTAAGGGGGGCCATCAGTAATTCATCATTCATAGTTCTGGACAACATGGGCCAATTACTCAGAGATGAGCTATATCAAAGACACAGACATTTAGGGAAAACAAGGGTGGGTAATTTCAGAGTCTACAGCCGCTTGAGCTGTGCAGCAGCAAGCATGGGGAGGGTACCGCTGAATATAGGACTGGATGCCTGGTGGCCCGAAGACAGGGTGCTACTGGATGGGAGGGCAGAGAGAGGAAAAGAGAGCATTCCAGGACAAACTGCCTTCCCACAATACTGAGTTGGGAGAGTCAGTCTCTAATCCAGGAAAGATGAAGAAATCCCCTTCCATGTTTATCTTATGTCACAGGAGGTCTTACCCCTAGGACCTAGATTTGAGCTCAAACCAGTATCATATAATAACTAGATCAAATGGATTTTTGTGGACTAGTTCAGCTCCTGAGGCATCATTTATAACACTGTCAGAGAATGAATTTGGGAGTCTAAGAAGTTGTTTCACTTCTAAAATTCCCAAACTAGAGTTTACACAAATTCAGGGATACCTCCAGTTATTCTGCATTAACTTACCTCATTTAAAAATTACTATGAATGAATGTAGTAGCACAATACGCCAGGATATTTTAGGGAAAAAAATACAAGAATTAAAATTCATAGAGAAACTACACAGTGTAATCTGCTTTCAAAATTATAGCAATTATAGCAAGAAAATACTGTGGGGGAAGAAATGACTGTTAACTAATACATCAACTGCTAGTTAAATCACTAGCACTCCTTGTATTATTATTAGTTAACACAAATTGCTAATGTTAGTAATATATGAGTATGTAGTCAACATTACTTTTGCTATGGAAATATGCTTTTGTAATTACATATTCTTTTCACAAGTGTGTGTGCCTATTAGGTGCAAAGCAGTGTTAGTTTCTTTTACTCATCTGATCGTAAACAAAACAAAACAAAACAAAAAGGAAAAACACAGAGCCAAATCACTGGGATGTTTGTAATACTGCAAACATTTTTTACTGCATTTAATTTATATAAGTCTGATAAATACAGAAGTGGTTTTGACCAAAAAAATTTTTATTGCCTGCAAGCTGTTACATTTAGAAGTAGGAGAATGCGGTATGTTGATGGCAGCACACTTAATTACCTTGCGCTTTGGGATTTTTTTTCTAAACCTGAAAGGTATGTTCAGAATAGAACAGGACACAAGCTGACGAAGGATCTAGTCTATATTTGGTTTGGCAGTCCTTTAAGCCTGCAGATGAATTCAGAGTACTAAGAACCAAGGTTAAGGTTTTTACACACATTACAACAATGGCAAATTAACTACGAAAAAACAAATCCTGACACATAAATGATAAACTATTAAATACACACCATTTAACAAGGGTACAATAGAGCTGATGCAGTGATCCAAAGTGGCTTCTTCTCACAGTATCATACTCTGAGAAATGCAGATCTCATTTCACATAGAGGACACTACTTTGATGTAATCACAGAAGAAAAAGTCAAAGCTTCTAAAAAAAACCAAAAAAATCATGTTCCAGTCACAAACAAAGCCAAAGCTCATTTTAGGCCAAGCTACACTGGAGAGGCTGATCTTAAAAACAAAAACCAAAAAAACTTGGCATTTTCCCCTTTTACTCTGCTTCCTGGTTGACTCCTTGCAAAGTGGAGCAAAATACAAGCATTTTTATTTGGTCCAGATAATCAATGTAATTACAAAGACAGGGTCAAAATAAACGAGGTCAACATCCTCCTTCCTCCTACAGCGCCGGGGTTATCAGCCTTCTTCTTCATCACTGTCTTTCATGGTGATGCCCTGAAGCCCTCCTCCTTCTGAGACAGAGGCTGTAGCCTCCTCTACCGTTAACCGTCTGTGCAGAGTATCATAGGTCTTACTGTTCAGTGTGCCTTCTAACACACCCTGCAGTCGGAAGTCCCTGTACGTTTTCTGGAGGAAGAAGAGAGAATCTGCTTAGAGAACTTATGGGTTGTATGCGTGGATGTCAATATGGATGTCCATATGCATATATCCTCAGTTGGCATCTCAGAAAGGATCTTGGACAATTCACTAATGGATCCCAATCCTGCTGCCCATGTCAATCAACTTGTTGGTATATTTCTGGGGAGAAAATGAAATGAGACTTCGGATATTGCTTTTCAAGCTAGGATCACTCTGAATAGATCAAAATGTTGTGACAGATGACAAATGAGCTTTCCTCCAAAATACTCCTGGTTGCACAGACTTTACTATTTGAATGACTTGGAACAAAGGTGAAATGATATGCACTGATGTACCTTTTTAATAGGAAGGAATTCTTGGTTTTTCAGTTCCTTTAATACCAAAAAAATGTATTTTATAAAAAGCATTAGCTTTTTGGAGGGATATGTGGACAGAGAGTTACTCCTATTATTGGTAAAAGAAATGTGCACTTTCAGTATTTCTGAATTATAACATTTATTATACGTACCATGGGTAAAAATTTGTGTACACCTAAAAGTCTGTATGAATTCTGTCCTTTCCTTTTGAAATTCCCTTGGAATGTGAAGTGTCAAATTCTGGCATAGAGCTTCCATAGATGGGTTAATAAAACATGTATTTTGTTTTCTGTGAAAAGTATATAATTTGATGTATTACATGTCAAAAATAGGATAAACACGTTAGTGTTTATGTAACGATCCCTAAGAACAGCGACAAGAACAGAATGCTGGGCTCTATGGCATAGAAGATACATAACCTATAAATTTTCCCTTATTTCACTCATCCCCTTAAGGCTAATCTTCCTCAGATATGATTTTTCTTTGGCAAACAAGACTGGTATCTTATTATTGATTTTTTAAATGAAGATATCCCATTGAATGGAGGCACTTCTAAGGCTGTTTTTTTTTTTTTTTAAAGATGTTATTTATTTATTTGACAGAGAGAGAGAGATCACAAGTAGGCAGAGAGTCAGGAGGGGGTGGGGGGAAACAGGCTCCCTGCTGAGCAGAGAGCCAGATGTGGGACTCGATCCCAGGACCCTGAGATCATGACCTGAGCTGAAGGCAGTGGCTTTAACCCACTGAGCCACCCAGGTGCCCTCTAAGGCTGTTTTTAATGCTATCTTTTAAGATTTTGTTTCCTGTCCTCGGTTACAGTTAGAGGTCAATGGACGGGCCCTCAAGTACCAGGATCTATCAATGTGCCGTTGTTTTGTTCTAAATGATTTCTAGTGGGCACTTTTTTTGTTGTTGTTTGCTTTATACTTAATAGATGAAGAAAGTCAAATAAGAAATGTTGTACTTCCTGGCCCCATACTATAACTCCAGTGGTGGAAAATTAACATTAAGAGATGCCTGATTTCCCTCATCTATAGAAGGAAACTTTTAATATTCACATGGTTGAATTTTAGGTACTTATTTGTAGGAGGTAGGAAATGCTGCTGATGAGTGGCATCTTAATCCCCTTGATATACACACCTGGCTTACTAAGACTTTGGGGAAAGAGTGAAACCATAGAAAGGACATGGGACCCCTGGTATTTCACATATCTTCCTGTCGTCTTTACTCTGACTCATGCTCCCAGTATCATTCCAAGTTTCAGAGGTGATATGCCAAAAGCAGTATGGAGGGTGAATAACAACTTTTTTTTTTTCATTTGGATAATCACTTGTTATAAATTAAATTTATATTTGAAAAGTTCACCCTCACAGTCCACCAAAAATAAACTGAACTTGAGAAACGTTATACACAGTATCAGACGCAGTATCTTAACCGCAATAACAATTTGTTTCAGAGACTTTTTTTTTTCTTAAATGATCAAAACAATTTTTTACTTACATTTTAAGACACCTACACCTCACTACCCTCATATTCTCTTTCTAAGCTCTTTCTAAGCTTATTATGACTAAGGTGGTACTTTTTAATTTTTTTTATTAAACAGTTAAGAAGTGTTTATTATTTTTTTAAAGATTTTATTTATTTATTTGACAGAGATCACAGGTAGGCGAGGGAGGGGGAAAGCAGGCTCCCTGCTGAGCAGAGAGCCCGATTGGGGGCGGGGCTTGATCCCAGGACCCTGAGATCATGACCTGAGCCGAAGGCAGAGGCTTTAACCCACTGAGCCACCCAGGTGCCCCTAAGGTGGTACTCTTTTATACCAAAACTTATGTAATTTGCATCAAAACCCATGGAAATAGCTCTGAAAGGCAAGTTTTGTTCCGAAAATCTGGTAACTGATATACATGGTATTATTACCACAGATTCGTGTGCAAGACTGTAACTGTTTAATAGTTCGATTAAAAATATATCTAGCACACAAAATATTCATGTCCAGATAATGCATTGGACATGAAGTATGATTGTTCCGCTGATAATCACACACTGAGTTTGTGAGTCCTGCTTTCTTATTATTAGAACTGACTTTCCTTAGACTTAGCTTAATCGTCAGTATGTTGGTGAGGATAGATTTGTATTGTGGATTTACAGTCCTGAGAGCTTTCTAATTGAGATGTTTTTAGGACTCTACTTCCTTATTTTATCACCAGGCAATCAGCAGTTAGGGGAGCTGCAGGACAGGTACCCCTGCTGTCTCCTCTGTCTCTTCTTAGGATTCATAAAATGTTATTGACTCTGGGACATCCCCTGGGGCTGCCAGTGAAGGTCTGCTAGGTCTTATTTAAGATGAAGGCCTGCCACAAGGGTGCTGCTCACTTGTCTTCTTTTCTCTTAGTAAAAGAAGCAGCTGGGATGCCTGGGTGGCTCAGTGGGTTAAAGCCTCTGCCTTTGGCTCAGGTCATGATCTCAGGGTCCTGGGATCGAGCCCCACATTGGGCTCTCTGCTTCCTCCTCTCTCTCTGCCTGCTTCTCTGCCTACTTGTGATCTCTGTCAAATAAATAAATAAAATCTTAAAAAAACAAAAAGAGGCAGCTGATTTATGTTCACTGCTTTTAAACATCATATGGCCACTAGGGAGAACGCAAATCCATCAGCCATTTTGATTTCTCGAGCAGTCTATTTTTCTCCCTTCCTCAATGCCTCATTCTGATGTTAAAACCTTGTGGATTGTCTCCCTCCCGATCCCATCTTGTTTCATTTTTACTTTTCCTACCACCTTAACTCACTGAGGGGGGTGGGGGGAGAGGGGTTGGGAGAGGGTGGTGGGGTTATATTATATGTTTAAATAAAGCTTAAATTAAAAAAAAAAAAACCTTGTGGATAATTTCTTAGTCCTAAACTCTTTGTGAAACTCTTAGGGGAATTTGTTTTTTCTTAGTGAGCAACATGAATGAACTGATTACTATCTAAGTGTCTCTGTGAGGCAAAGTTGGCTATCACAGACAGCTTGATGGCATCTGTGGGCACAGATGTCTCCGGTGGGCACAGAAGAATGACTATGCCTGCAGAGTAGTAAGGACGAGATTGCCAGAGTTGTGCAACCTGGCTCCCGCATGGGATGCCCTGCTGTGTGGTAACATGCTGGCTTACTTTAGGTGATGTGGATGGGAGGAAAGCCTACTCAGGGACCCTCACAATTGTATACATTGCTCTTTAACAGCTTCTTAAATTCACTGGGAAATGAACATTATAAATAACCATATAGGTTCTGAAGAATCATAAATCTATGTATGAGATTGGTTAAAGTCTGTTTACCTTCAAAGTAGGAAAATGAACAATTAAAGCATTAAATTATTAATTCATCCTGATTTTCACTGTGAAAATAATAATTTTTAATTATTAAATAAAGCTTTATGATTTGATTAGGTGTATCTGCCAAAGAAAGCATTTTGAGTCTGGGAACCTGTTTGTGAAAAACAAAGCAGGGAAACTCAAACATACTCATGAAACTTATTTTCATATTTATCAGTCTTGACTACTGGTAGCCCATAATGAAGACTGTGTTAAAATAAAATAAGCTGATTGGCTTAGAGTACAATGGAAATGTCACCTTATAATTCATGACATGACCATTTTATTCTGCTAAAATATTCATTGCTGCTTGATCTTTAATTGTAATGACAATGTGAATATGAGAAAAGGAATAACTTTGAAAGAAACAGATGATGGGCTAGTAAACAATGGAGACTTTTATTCTGAAAACAGAGAACTTAATCTATCAACGAATATCAATCATCTGACTAGGTTCTTTTTTGACATCTTGAATGCAATATATAGTGATTTGAAAATATGGCTGATTGTAAAGGTAAGCAGCTGATCTCAATATTAGTCAAAGTACAGACTGGACTGCAACCTTAACATACACAGATATTTAGAAGGTATACACAGATAACCCGGATTCTCCTTGATGACAAACAAACTTCATTTGGAAGCTCTCCAAGTCACATTTGTAGAAACAAGGAAGAAACACTGCGGAAACGAAGGCAAATATGAATGGATCACAGTGTGCTTTCGGTTTCTTCGTAAAATAAATAACACCTGGTAAGAACAGCTCTGGACCAAAGAGATTCTGTCCAATGAAATGCAGTATGTTCAGTAGCATTAAAAATGAGTGGGTGGCTATCATTTTACTTGTTATTTATGACTAATCGTGATTGCTGTTACCGTGACATGACTAGTCTGGTTTTATGTTCCATCAGACTGGCTGATTTCTCACTTTAGAACAGAACTTTCCTATTTATGGTTCTTTCTAATTTGTGGTAACCTGTGTGGCTATGGCACAGAAGAACTTGTATTCTAATTAAACTGTAGGAACCTAGAGAATGTTGGAAAATATTTTAATGTGGACAAAACTTAGTGATGTGATGCAATAATAGTTCTTCTCAAACCCTAACATCAGAATCATCTGGCGGGCTTGTTAACATATAGACTGCTGGGCCCCATCCCAAGTTTCTGATTCAGTAGGTCTGGGGTGGGGCCCGGAAATCTGCATGCCTGACAAGTCCCCGAAGGATGCTGATAACAGTAGGTCAGGAATGACACTAAGAACCATTAAGAGTGTGTGTGTGTGTCATATATGCACATACATACACATAAATATAAACATATGTATATATATGCCTATTACACACATACATATATGGGCACATATATATATGGATCTTGATCTATACATATGGTATATGGTATATATATCCCACTCAATAAATGACACTAAAATGGAAGTGAAGGTCATCTTTTTAAAAGAAGAGCTGATTCTCAATAACTTAAGCGTTATGTTTTTAGGCATAGGGTAGGATTTGCCTCAATTTTAAGAAAAAGTTATACTTGTGGCAAATTTTATATTTCCACTAGAATTTACAAGCTTTGAAAAATCATGTTAAATAAGTATATGATTTTAAAGCCCTTACTTACTAAATAACTGTAAGCTGTTAATGTTTTCTCTCAACGAGCAAACGTCAAAATGGCCTTGCTTAAGTGATGTGACACCTGTTGGCTGTCTGGGATCAAACTGATCATCTCTTACGTGTGAGATGGCGCGTGCTTCCAAAGGAAGTCAGGCAGTGACTGTGTGACTTTCATGTCAGGATATAACTCTCCTTATGCTGTGGGTAAATAACATTCAAAAGCCTTCATAATGATATGTGATCCTAATAAACATGAAGGAAATGTATTAGGAGAAAGCATTTCTATAATCAAGAAAATTAATACCAAATTACTGTGGACCTACTACAATCAGATAAATGTGTCCAAAGCTTTCTGTACATTATCTTAAAATGTGATTACTGGATAAAATATATTTCATTAGGGCAGAAAAGAATGATTAGCACTGACTTAATAATCTAACTGGAAATGTAAGTGAAGAGTAGCCTGTCATTGCCGAGAGTGATGTTTTTAAAGAACTTACATCCACTCAGTTACATCAAACACCGTTTTTTGGTATGTCAATATCTAGCCATTACTCTTCATAGCTTGGTGGGCAATTCACATCCAAACACATTTTGTTTACCTTCACAATCTTGATGAGCGTCTTCAGTTGGTAAATATGAAGCTGAAGGTCTAATCTATCAGCCAACCAGACACAAATGACTTTCATGGAACTGCTGTACCATTGCTGGAAAGAAGGATGGGGGCAGAGGGGAGGAGAACAAAACAGAAAAACAGCCTCTGCAGTATTCATGTAACAGATTCGGTAATGAGGGGGTAATGACACACTCTGGAATGACCACAGATCAGCACTTGAAGTCAATAATGCTATAATTTCCTGTTAACAGAATTGTATGTTTTGCTAGAAAATCTGCTACGTTGACCTGGGCTGTTCTCTACATGAATTAACATGAGTCTTTCAGCCGGAACATATTCATGGGAAACCGTGTTCCCGCACTTGCAGCCTAGTGGCCTGCTTTGTAATCTGTAGGTAACAAAGGGCACTAAATACATGTTACGGGTTGCGTGGGCTCCCAAACAGCAGGACGAAGCAGGTGAATTATTTTCAGAGGGAAATTTCTCATTAGCCTGTACATTATGTAAAAATCGAAGAGTGGATGCGTTATGCCATGACACATGCAGTCAGCACCCCGAAATAACGGGCTAGAGAAGCAACGGAAAGCCCTGCCACGGCTTAGGAGCCAGGGATCCGCAATCACACCCTTACCTATAGTGGTTGCAAAATATTTGCTAAGGTGTTTTAAAACTACCTAAAATAAAGATTTCGGACCTTAGGAAGGTATTTTATCAGGATGGAATTGCTGTGTCTATCAGAAACAAAAAGAAGAGGTCAGTTGGCTAAATCATGAAAGAATTGGTTTCATTTTGCTAATGTTTTTGGAGGGTTCCTATTTTTTCCTCTTTATTACCACTCTTTTGAGGGGAAAATCAAAATTCTTCTCTAATGTAATTTCCTGCTTCTAGGTAATGTCTAGGAGTATAGTAAATGAAGATATTTTGTTTTTTGCTTTTTTTTTTTTTTTAAAGGCAATCTACCATTAGTGGTGGCATTTTAAGAGATTCGCCACTCCCTGCTAGAGCTAGGTTTAGGTAATACTGTAAAAATAATAATGCTCCTCATTCAGATAAACTTGAGAAATAGCAAGGTCCATTCAGCTCATAGGAAATGACAAGAGTTTTTGGAAAAAGAAGGGATTTTGTGTCTCTTTTGTATACAGAAATATAGTGACACCAGAGGTCATGCACATGGGATGCGTCTGTGTTTAGGTATTCAAACACAGGAAAAAAATCTTTAAAAATATTTTTCTTCCATAATAAAATAGTAAATTCCATCGTTAAGAGAAATCCTACTTGATATGAGTAAGTATGAAATTCATCTGGACTTGTATTTAACATTGTTCTGATAAAATTTAGTATAAAAAATGGCATTTTAAGCCTAAATGAAACATGAATCAGTTTCACATTTCATAAGACTTATTTCTATCAATTTGTTAGCACACTGAACATACATACATAAAATGAGATAAGCTAATTAAAATGAATAACTGATTTGCTAAATATTATGACAGCACATGGATGAATGAAAATTCCAGGTTTTTAAAATGTGAGATAGGCTATGATTTTTAAAAAAATGTTATTCATGTACCTGATTTTGCTCTTTCCTAATGGTTGTTTTCTTGATTTTCTGGACATTGTAAAAGTATCAGAAACAAGTTTTACAAAAATAAGATATACCCTTAAATTCTTAAAAAAAAAAAACAACTGCTAATGAAGTCAGTACTTCAGCTGACACAGTAATTGCCAATGGTATTTCAATCCTATACTTCCTTATTTCACATTATTTATAGTCTCCACGTCTTGAGTTCTATTTTAATACAGGTAAACACTCTTGGGTATTGGTGATAGCAAATATGAGATACTAAGTTAAGACGCTCACCCTACACCAGTCTCCAGATAATTTGGAAGCTAAAATGCAATCATAATGGCCATGACTCTTAAATTATAATCCTTCTGTAAGAGATAATTTTTTTTGTTGGGGGGGCAAAATATGATATATGAAGTCAGCATACCATACTAGTTAATCTGTCTGTTAGATTGTAAAGTTACTATATCTATGGTAAGTTGTATGAATTTGAGGGAAATGAAAACACTTTCTGAGAATTTCTCCATATGCACCTTTGTTTTTAAAAAAATCCTTACACAATTTAAAGTTAACTCATTTTCCCATTACACATGATACCTAGGATTAAGTGATAATCAAAAGGACATCTAATGTAACACAGAAATTTATTATTAACAGCACGTCTTTAACACAGTGCCAAAATTGTAATTTTAGAGAAAAAGCAATTGGGGATAAAATGATCGTAAGTTAACTATAAAAACAGAGAAGAAAAGAGAACCACTGTGAAGTAAAAAGCTTCAGCTACTTTACCATCATCTTAGTTTGAACGGCAACCAATTACTCGATAAGGAAAGTTCTATAAGAAAAGTTATTCTTTTCAGGTAAAAATGCGTATTTCTTGGTTCCCAAGGCAAAGCCTTTTGAGGATTTTCAGCTAAATCAGGTAATTAAGGGAAAGCAGCACTTTAGCTCAGAGTTTACGTTGCTTACTAACAAAAGCACAAAACCCACTAGGTCTGTTTCTTCTTGTATATGGTGAGAGACACACACACACAGACACACACACTCCACGCAAACAAATAAGCAAGCAAACACAACCACCAAAAAGAAATCTCCAGCACTTTCCTATTTCTGGTGCTGGAATTGATATGTTCCTCTTTTGGGTGCTGGAATATGGTAGGTCCTGTTTTTTGTTGTTGTTGTTGGGTTTTTTTTTTTTTTTTTTCATTTTAACACAAAACTCACAAGTAGTTTTGCTTCTTTTTCACCCACACAAGCAAAAGCAACCTCCCCAACACAAAGGGGGGGGAAAAAAAAGAAGCATTCGAAAAGGGCGAATGTGCAGGAAAGTCTGAATGTTAGCAAATGTCCTTTCATTTCGGAAAAGTGAACTTGATAAAACAATCTGGTTGACCATTCACTCTTTCCTTTCGGGGGATGACAAGGAAGGGGCACTGCAGTATGCACTGAAGTCATGGGCATGGCATTACCGCTTCATTCTTTGCTTTGGTCTCCTTAGGAAGAAAGCAGTAAGTGTATATTCTACATTTTTTTCCCCCTACATCAATCCATGACAGCAGCCTACCACTTTAACAAAAAATATGTTTTTTTTTTCTTTTTGTGGTTCATTCAACTCCTGTAAGGGCATGCATTACTCACTTCATTTTCTTGAGATATTTCTTTTAAAGCAAAAATAAAAGAAAAGGAAAGGCTAGGGTTGACTCTGTGAGACCCCTGTATTTATTCACACTTATTGTGCATGACTGTAGACTGGTAAATCATATTAGCAGCCCGTCTCCCCATCAAGCTGCTACTTGCTTTCCAGCCCTGGGAAGGTTCAACAAATCAACAGGAGCACGGAAAACAGAACATCAGTCTAATCTAGTGTTTAAGGTGAAGTTTTCAAACCCAATCTAAGAAGATCTTTAGAGCAAGCAACAAGCTGAAGGGCTCAGAAGGTGGTATTGACAATGAAAGAGTGTTGAAATATTGAGAAGCGTAGCACTTGTGCATTTTTAATAACAAGAGGGTCAACAAGGACACAGCTCCCTCAGTGCCAGGAGTTGCCACTGACTATGGAAATTGCCACACCAGGGCTATAAACGCTTGCAGTTCATCAGCTTTCTTAAACACCCTGAACCCCCTCAGCGGACCTTTAGTCTTGAATTAACAAACCAAAGCAATGAAAGAGGGTGCAGTCTGAATGGCTGGCATTGATCCCCAACTGTGTGAGCACTGCTACAGGCCCTGAAAAACTCTCTCCATTGTCAATAGAAATTGACAAACCTCCTCTCCTAAATAGTGCAGCTGAGCCGGGCGGGATCCACGCAGCTGTAAAGGGCTCTGCTCTTGGGGCCAGGGAGCACTAACAATGGACCAAGCATGAGCTCTTTGTCAGTCCCAGACTCGGCAATTTTCTAACAAGGATTAAAGTTGTTTCTCCGCGGTGCCAGTGAAAAGAGATTTAGCAACATACCGTGCTTTCTTCGCGCAAGTTAAAGAGAAGTAGTTAAGGAATTTTCATTATTCTGTTGACTAGGGGAAATATAAAACAAATATATTAAATACGCACAACTCCCTTTTCTGCCTAATTTATGATGTTTTTGAGGATGATTCAATTAAATAAAATACTCACTGCCTGGAAGCAAGCGCTTCCCATTTATTTTGGAAATTTTGTTTTTAAAAAGTCCAGCTGCTGGCCACCTGGAATGAGGTCTCAATACGTACTAATGCACAATGCCTTTAGACCCTCTGTGGCTGATATTCCTAAATCTGAATCACGAGACCACATAGGGCTTATATATCACGGCTGCTTCAAGCAAATGATTTCTGTCAGAATGTGGCTTCTGATGATGATGGCAAGGCAGAAATAGCTGCTTTCCTAGGAACAAATCTGTGATAAATTTTCTGCTTAAGTGTTTAGCTTTTTATTGATTATGAATTGGTACAACTAGTTGATATATTTTCATTCTTCTCTAGCTATGCTTAACTCAATAGGTGAACAACAGGAAAAAAGAACCCAAAACAGAAAACAATCCAACACTTTTTTAGTGCACTAAGATCTGGAATGGCTAAATTTCCACAGTCTATTTCTTCATTTATTTCAAGAGAAGCTGTCTGTTTTAGACGTGTTGAGGAACCAAGCTGAAGTGAAATACCATCTAGAAAAGATCATCTTAGGAAACTACCTTTCAAATGCTAAGTTGAATCAAATTAAAGAACAAATAACATTTTTGAAATGCTGAAGGTTTTGATAGACTTGATAAAAGCATTCTTTAGGATCAATTTGTAGCTTTGGAGAGTGAGAAAATATTTAGAAACATTAATGTCCGACAGTTTCACCAGTATATTAAAAAGTAAATGTAAATGCTTCATTGTACATCGTGTGTTTCTTTTGTTGGCAGTGCGTCTATTCCATATAGCTAAACTCGTGGCCAGTCACTTCCCATTTCCAAACACTAAAATGCAAATTTTATATTAATGGTAAATTTGAAAGAGCAACACCAGCATCCCTCCCCACCCCCTGACTCTTCATGAGGCATCTCAGAAATGATGCTATGTGTTTCCATAAAACAGACTCCCGAAACACAAGCATCTACAAAGTTTTAAGTGTGCTTTTTTGTTAGCTTGGGATAGGAGTAGGGGCTACATTTCAGGAAAACTGAAACCAGTGTATTATGGTTAGAAATATAGAAATAGAGAAATAACCCAAGCTATACCTACCAACATTCCCAGCTAGACCTAGAGCCTGGTTCATGCTGGAAAGACACACCTGCCTCTGAACATGGCAGCTGGGGGCTGACTGTCCACACACCGGAGAAGGACATCAACATAGAAGCTGAGAGGGCACAAAGGCCAACACCTTTTGTGTGCCTATTTGACTGACTGAGCCTGTCAAAGCTTTTTCTATCTCTCAGTTTTCTCTTCTGTCAGATGAAGGATAGATGAGGTGAATCTAACTTTTAAATAAGATTCTGATATTCTCCAGAAACTTAACTATGATGTTAGATTTAATTATCAGAATTATTTAATTATCAGAATAAAGGGCATGATTAGAACCGATACAGCCTATGATTGTTGTAAGAATGAACTGCAGGGAAAAGCCAAACTATCACATCCTTTCCCTTTTTCATGGTGCTTAAATACAGCTTTATTAAAAAAGAAAGAAAGAAAGAAAGAAAGCTAGAGTTCCAGAACTTTCTATCACCTGCTATTTTGTCTGTTTTTAACTTTATTCATTTTGGCCTTTTTAAAAAAGATTTTATTTATTTGCCAGAGAGAGAGAGAGACAGAGTGCATAAGCAGGGGGAGTGGCAGGCAGAGGGAGAAGGAGAAGCAGGCTCCTCACTGAGCAGGGAGCCTGACATAGGACTTGATCCCAGGACCCTGGCGATCATGACCTGAGCCAAAGGCAGGTGCTTAACCGACTGAGCCACCCAGGTGCCCTCATTTGGCTTTTTAATGAAGCACATATTATAAAAATGAAACAATTACCTGTCATGAGGAATGAATGAGATTCCTAATGACTTGTAAGGTGCAGTTATTCATGTTGTCACTTTTATGGATTCCAGGGGTGCCTGGGTGGCTCAGTTGGTTAAGTGTCTGCCTTTGGTTCAGGTTGTGATCCCGGGGTTCTGGGACTGACCCCTGAATGGGCCTCCCCACTCAGTGGGGAACCTGCTCTCTGCCTCTCCCCCTGCTTGTACTCTGTCTGGCTCTCTCTCAAATAAATACATAAATAAAATTAAAAAAATTATTCTCACAACAACCTTCAAGAGATGGCTATTATTATTCCCATGTTGTATATGTGGAAACTGAACTTATATGGGTGGAAAATTGAGTTTAGATTAAGCATGTTATTCAGGTTTATTCAGGTTTATACACTAAGTATAAATGGCATTTATATCTCATATCTTATTTATGGCATAAATTATATCTTATATCCATGTTTTAGAGTCTGTACTCATGACTGCTGGGCTATTCCATTTCCTTCTGGAAACCAGTCTGTTCTGTCAATAAAATCTCTGATTCTTTAAGGGTAGTTCCCTACTTCTAGCAGACAACTAAGAAATCAATATTCACTATTCTTGGGGGTTCCTGATAGTCTTGTAACACAGGACTGTGAAGTAAACAGGAAATTGCTTATTAATTGTTTCAAAGAGGTCTACCACGTTTTCTAGCAAGTTAAAACAATCTACATTTCCAAAGACCAAAGATATTTGTAAACCTAATAATATGTAAGGTAAGTAAATTCTTTCAAGAACCGTACTCTGTTAGGATAACCAACCAAATGGCTCTTGTGCTATGCCATTCCCACACATCCTATTCTTAAGATTTTTTGTTTCAAGTAATCTCTGTGCCCAGCTTGGAGCTCAAACTCATGATCCTAGGATCAAGGGTCCCACATGCCACTGAGCTAGCCAGATGCCCCTCATTCTTAAGATGTTTCAAAGTGCTATACACTTTAATGCTTAGGAATACTGGGAAGGGTTTTCCATTGTAACAAAATAATGCAAGGTGGGAAAGAAATCTTTGGTTCATTCATAAGGGGGCTCGATCTATCTATACTGCTTTTGTCATCTTTTTTTTTTTAACATTGAACTGAGGAACATTTGATTCATGTTTTTATTTTTCCATGTTCAATAATCTCATACTCAGGGTGGTTTTCATTTTCTACCTCTATCAGGAAGCCTGCAAAGGAGTTTATGAGCACTTTGATGTCTGTTAAGAAAATGTAGAAAGTGCTAATAACATGGGAGGATTGACATAGGATAGTGGGTAGTAGGTATCTAGTATGTTTGTTGAATGTTGAAAAAGCTTTCCTATTCTGGAAGTTCAATACTTCTGCTCCCACACTTTCTCTTTTAAAAAAATGTAGGGGTGCCTGGCCAGCTCAGTCAGCAGAACAGCTGACTTTCTTGATCTCAGAGTCATGAGTTTGAGACCTACACTGGGAGGAGATCACTTTTAAAAAACTGGGAGAGGGGCGCCTGGGTGGCTCAGTTAGTTAAGCAACTGCCTTCAGCTCAGATCATGATCCTGGAGTCCCAGGATTGAGTCCCGCATCAGGCTCCCAGCTCCACGGGGAGTCTGCTTCTCTCTCTGACCCTCTCGCTCATACTCTCTCTCACTGTCTCTCTCTCAAATAAATAAATAAATACTTAAAAAAATTAAAAAATTAAGGGTAGTTCCCTACTACCCTTAAGACAAACCATAAGAGACTCTTGGGGCACCTGGGTGGCTCAGTGGTTTAAGCCTCTGCCTTCAGCTCAGGTCATGATCCCAGGGTCCTGGGTTTAAGCCCCACATCGGGGTCTCTGCTCAGCAGGGAGCCTGCTTCCTCCTCTCTCTCTGCCTGCCTCTCTGCCTACTTGTGATCTCTATCTGTCAAATAAATAATAAAATCTTAAAAAAAAAAAAAAAAGAAATACTTAAAAAAAAAGACAAACCATAAGAGACTCTTAATCTCACAAAACAGACTGAGGGTTGGGGGGTCGGGAGAGGGTGGTGGGGTTATGGACATTGTGGAGGGTATGTGCTATGGTGAGTGCTGTGAAGTGTGTAAGCCTGACGATTCACAGACCTGTACCCCTGGGGCAAATAATACATTATATGTTAATGAAAATAATAAAAAAAAGTTCAATAAAAAGCAACAACAAAAAATTGACAAAAAATGTATAAATACCAAGCTATTTCTAGGTGAATTAGATCCTGTTCAGTTACAAAACAGAATAAGTTACAGAACAGGATAAATTCCATAAACTGGGAGTTGTAGAAGCACGTTTCTGCTACTATTTCATTCATCCAAAATTCCTTTCATTCCAAAATGTCCTGAAAATAATATTATTAAGCTAGCCTTTCTTTTCCTCCACTACACAAAGTCATTAAAGTTAATACTGTTCTGGGGGCACCTGGGTAGCTCAGTCGGTTGAGCATCTGACTCTTGGTTTCTGCTCAGGTCATGATCTCAGGGTCCCAGGATCTGGGGCTCTGTGCTCAGCAGGGAGTTCTGCATCCTCCCTCTTGCTCTGCTCCTCCCCATCCTTCCCCTTACTCTTGAGCATGCTCTCGCCCCAAAATAAATAAATCTTTAAAATCAAACAAAATCAATACGGCCCTTTATTATTCATGATTGTCAAGTAGGTAAGTGCCTCTGTCGTTTTATTCTGGGGCTCTTCACCTGGTGTTAAAAAGATTATAAGTGAAAATTTCAGATAACCAGTTGTTCCCCCTCCCTACTACTTCATGACAAATGATGGGATGCGGGCTGGTTTGACTAAATTTTTGACTAAAATGACTAATCAGTTATTGGTTTGGCCAAACTCGGCAGTCAGTCCAGTTATCACTGTTGTGGGTAGCAGTTTGGGGCCCATTGCCACTGCATGGTTCGTGTGGGCACAGTGACATTTTCATCGGGTTGAATGACTCATGTTGAATACTATATATAAAATTTTGGTCAATATTGCATCTAAATTCATACATAGGATTGAATAAAAATAAATCAGACTACTGGCATGGTTATTGAATGGCACAGTTTGAGAGAAAATCTAGGCCTGAGAATTAACTAATAGCAGGTCTTCCTGTTTCAGTTTTCTTATAAAAATGGAAAACAATCATTCCCAAATTATTTTTTGAGAGTGCTGGGAGGACTGGACTAACTAGCTACCATTCTGTCTCCACCTCATGTGCCATGCCCATCGGATCCATTCTCCACAGGCTGACTGAGCTACTGCTCTGCTCAATGTTGGGTTTCTTTAAATCTATGATTTCTGGGCATGTCAGTCCCTCTGCCTGGACTTCTATCCTGAGGTATGCTTCCCTGGCCACATCTATGTCCACTTTTGAAATTCATTTCACCTACTATTTCTGCTAGAAAGCCATTACTATCTCTTACTAGGCAGAATCAGATGCTCCCATATTTTCTGCTCCTCGAACTCTGTAAGGCATCTATGAAAATACTGCACGGTGTGGCTGCCAACGACGGGCTGTATGTCAATGCAAGGCAGCAACCAAGGCTTTTTTTTTTTTTAAGACTTTATTTATTTATTTAACAGGCAGCGATCACAAGTAGGCAGACAGGCAGGCAGAGAGAGAGGGGGAAGCAGGCTCCCCGCGGAGCAGGGGAGAGAGCCCGATGCAGGGCTCGATCCCAGGACCCTGGGACCATGACCCGAGCCGAAGGCAGAGGCCTTAACCCACTGAGCCACCCAGGTGCCCCCCCACCAAGGCTTATTTTTATTGCTATCTCCAGCCCTTAGCACACTGGCACATATCATGCATTGCCTATTTGTCACTGGAAGAAAGTACTGCATGTATGATGACGACAGCGCAGTTTTTTTGTTTTGTTTTGTTTTTTTAAATAGAGAGGACAGAAAAGTATCCGAGCCAGGTTGTTGACTTGATTCACATGTTTCAGTAATAGAAAAAGATAGTTGAATAGATGTGAAAGTTGTAGAAATCACCAAAAGGTAAACAATGGCATCTGGCTAAAGAAATTGAACATAGGACCTAAACAGAGCTTTAAATGTGGCATCCTGATTTCATTTTAAGGGATGAATTGAAAAAAGGAGAATGTGCCCCCAGGTCTAGGTCATACATCAGTATCCACATACATAGTCTTACACATAAAGATATAATACCACGTGCTCAGATGTTGATGTGCTCAGCTCTGTTGTGTGAGCAGGGAGCTGCCTCTCCAGCATATGCTTAGGGGCACTGGTCCCCACTCCTGGGGGTTATCTAAGACTGTGGGGGCATATCTGGAAAAGGGTTGGCAGTGCTGCCTGTGAATTTTCACCACCAAGTGACATGTCCTGCGTGACTCCTATACTTGTTGGCTTTGTGAGCTATTTTTTTTTTTAATGCAGAAAAATATCACTGTTATGGCATTGTTGACTTCAGTCTAAAGGCACAAGAGAACTCCCCTGGAGTTTGAAATAAGCCTGGCTTTGAGCAAGGAACCCATGAAGGGTAGAAAGGGAGAGTGTGCCCTTACCTCATAGTCATGGAGCTAGGTACAAACCTTGCATTGGCCCTAACTTTTGGCAAATTTCCAATCTTTCATCTGAAACAGATAAATAAATGAATTTTAGGATCACTGTTACCTCTTTTGAAAGGGAATTAGATTTTACTTCTCCAAAATACATCCATTTGAAAGAAAATATGTTAATATCTATTCCATAGATGAAAACGTAAAACATTTTAATGAGAAGTTTAAGTGCTGAGTAGTCCCATTTGATCATAAGATTGCAAGTTCCCTTTAATCAGGGACTTGGTATATCTTCTTCAATGTTGCCACAGAGTGTGTCGCCTCTATGGAATAAATATTGGCTGGATGAACAAATGGTTAATAAAGGGAGTTTCGATTTCCTATTTTATTTTTATTTTTTAAGTTTCCTATTTTAATTAGAATCCATTGTCCCCGTGATAGAGATACCCAACTCTGTGGGAGAAAACAATGCCAAACATTTTAACCCTGGCATTCCCCACCATGCTTTACAACAGTAATTGAGTGGTGAACTAGAGGTTTCTTCATGCATCTAAAATATCAGCTGGGGGCCCCTGGGTGGCTCAGTGGGTTAAGCCTCTGCCTTTGGCTCAGGTCATGATCTCAGGGTCCTGGGATCGAGCCCTGCATTAGGCTCTCTGCTCAGCAGGGAGTCTGCTTCCTCTTCTCTCTCTCTCTGCCTGCCTCTGCCTACTTGTGATCTCTGTCAAATAAATATTTTAAAAAAATGTTTAAAAAATTAAAAAAAACAACTGAATGGACATTCTCCAACAATAAACATATACAGTATCTGCGTATAGTGCAGGCAGTTAACTGAGGGAAATGTCAACACAAAGAAATGTGGGGAGTATATGGAACCACATTTATGAGCATTAGTAGAGCCAAAGTGTGGGAATGTTATTTATTAGAATGCACGGAAGGAACATGGCCTGAAAGAATCTTGTCCAGCTGCATTCAGACACTGCATCCCATTCCTGAGTCAAAACCCTAAGCCAGGACAGAGAACGTTTAGAGAAGTTTCAAAGGACAGCCACAAAGATGATTAAAGGGCTAGGAAAGGGGCCTATGAAGAGAAGTGAAACAAATAGGGATTATTTATCCCAGAGTGGACAAGTATGACAAGTGCCTTAATAACAGTCTTCATATACAGGAAGGATTACTCCCTAGAGGATGCTGGCTACCTGTTTTTTTCTCCACTGAGAGGAAAAGGGGAAATGGGCTTAAGAAATAGCATGAAGAATTCAGGTGAGATGGGGTTAGAACTCTATTTCAAATGAAATATTTTGCCCAGATTAACACAGGAAAATTTAGATGGACTCTTACCTAGGGCTGGGCCATCATGAGGAAATTAAGGGCCTCTCTAGGTGTTTATAAGTACCTTTGAACACTGTTCTTTTATAGAGTTTCCTTTCAATCCATTCAATAAACACACCTAATCATGGTTTTACCACAATAGCCACTTCCTTAAACAGAGTTTTTTTTTCAGTTGGACTTAGTCAACAGTGGCATTCTTGCTGCCATATCCGTTTGTGAACATAGACAAGGATTCAGGGGAAGGCTTGTAGACAGGGTGGATGACAGAGGACTTGAAAAAGCCACCACAGGAAATGGCTTTAGGTCATGTGTCATTTGCTGATGAAGTTAGGTCTGAAGGGAAGGAGAGTAGCAGCTCCCAGTTCTATGAAAACTTTGCACTGGTTAACAGACCGAGATGCTGGTCTCCGGGGAAGCCCAGGTATTTTCATGAATGAGTCACTAGTGGTCAGTTGCTGTACAAGCATGTGAAGTCACTGTGGAAAAACCAGGCTCTGTGTGGGAAAGTCAGATCTTCCAGAAGATCTCCAATGTGGAAGTAGCGTGAAATCAATACTAAGGAACTTCGAAAATGCTCCATGTGTTGTCATCATTTTAACTATCTTTTATAAAATCAGTCAAGAGAATATTCTACTTTCTTCAATGACTATTAAGTCATTGATACTGGCTTGGGTGAATGAATGCCAATGTACATTTACACATCTGGTGTGGAGAAAAACTGCTTGATGGAAATGAATGTTTTGTCATCTTCCATTCCTCAAAGACAATTTTACCACTGCTAAGGGAGTTTAGGTGATCAACAACAATTCTTTTCGCCCCTCTTCAAGAAGAAACCTCAGATCAGTTCACATGTGAGATTTTCTTTTTGTTTTCTTTCTTTCTTCTTCTTCTTCTTTTTTTCTTTTTTTTAATTCTGAGCACAATTAAAGGTGAGTTAAGGCTCTGGTGGAAATCTAAAGAGCATCGGCAAATCTGAGCACTGCTCAGCTTTTGAATTGCTTTTCTACTCCTCAGTTCTTTTAAATGGTTTTCTATGGCAGGGACATTTTTCTTAATTAGTCACAGCTAATTAGTGTTCTGGCATAGACAAGTAATCAGAAATGTCAGAGCTGCAAGGCTACATCTCCCTAATCCTTTGATAATAATTTAGCCTCCTGGGAGGGCCCCAAGCTGCGGTAAGTAGTGACTGACAATAAGGCAAAATTAGGTGGGCAGCAGACCATTAGGATAGAAAAATAAAAAGCACTACCCAACCCTGCTGAGCACCATCAGGCAACTGGCTGCATCGCCAGATGAGGTGCCTGTTTAAGCCTGTGTTGTTAATTAGCTGATTCTACCAGACCTGCCACATATGTCCAGGTGCCTCATGCAAAGATGCGTATTTCTGGGAATGTGCCAAATGACAATTGTGTTTCATGATCACATTTCAAGAATATAAGTAAGAAGTCCACATAGTTCTTGAAGATCCTTTTGAATTATCAAAGAAATCAGATCAACCTGCTACACGACATTTTCTTGCTGAGTTTCTTTTAGGCGATTAGGCACGCGTAGCTCAAGTTTCTCAGGTTTTTAATTCACCAACAGCTTAGATTCAAATGAGGGCCTTTGGCTGCCCTAAGCTGCGTCTGGACTTGCCAAAGCTATTTTGGCAACCGCCATACATCAAAAGTAGATCCTTTTATAAATTCTTATACTTAGAAATAATAACTTCACATTAAAATAAGGATTATTAACAAAGACGAACCAGACAGCTTAATTTGAGAGGGGAGGTTTTAAAAAGAAACAAACTTTGAGGGGAAAAAAAAAAGTTAAGGAGCAAAGTCTGTATGGCATTTCCTGAGGCAGATGAGGCAATCTAGGGAATGGGTTTGACTATGACTATCTTGGAAGAGGTCAAAGGACTTCAGTGTGAGTCCAAATACTGTAGATAAGACGAACCAGAAATTCAAACAATTAAAAAGACAGAACAAAACCCCCAAACACCTGGGAAACAATGTGTCCCGGTAGCTAAATAACACAGTGTTAAAGGTAACACAGATCACAAATGGAGATCGGACTTTTTATCTACCTTTGGTACACAGCGAGGTACCAGCGTACATAACATCACCATGTTTAGAAACGTGTGATCTCAAATAGCCACCAGTACATCGATGGATTTACGTTATCCATCCCTTTCTATTGACGAAGAAGGAAAATAATGGTTATGACACGACAATGATATTCACTTTTTGCTTTGAGTGTTGACAGAAAAGTCATGGTTGGGCATGATGGTCTAACAGTTAATGTCTTACATCTGAATTCTTTTACTATAGAGACAACACCAAAAAGAAAATCCTCTGGAATGGAATCTATACTAATTTATGTAGTTTATGTAACAACTTCATAGTCATTTGAAAGTGAAAGATTATTGAAGAGGGAAACTTTTTTTAAATTGACATTCAAAGAGAATATACCTATAATCTCCTAGAATTATAGGAAATGAAAGAAGACAAAGAAGTCTTCAGGCTTAATGGGCTGCAGCCTGCATTCCCAATAACGAGGCTGATTACACATACAAAGAAATTTATCCAAAGGAAAGGACCAAAAAAGTAGAACATTTGGTTCTAAATATATACCACCAAGGGCATGCTGGAAGGAAAGTTGTATCTAGCGGCTACTCCTATCCATGTTCTGTTGATTTCTCATGAAATCAACATGATAATAAACTGAATCTTTAAATAAGTTAAAAACAGTAGTGTTGATCTTACTGAGGATAGATAAAGTCCTGAGACAGAAAGTTTGGGCACTGGTGTACTACTACACTCAAAAACTCTGAGCATTTCTGCCCTTTCTTATTTGGGAGTCCAGAGACAACAGCACAGAAATAGAAAATGAGTTTTATTTTGAGAAACATATTCTCTTGTAATAGGTTCAGTTTTTTTTTCTTTTTATGTTACCATATCTTAAAATGGCTACTGAACTCATTTATATAGTTTAGGCCAATTTTACTTAAAATGTTTAATTTAGAGTTTCTTTACTGAAAAGAATTCTTTTCAAGGAAAGTCCTGAGAAATTAATCCTTTAAAAAACACTACTTAGATGAATATAACTGATTAACTATCATTTAAAGAATTACTTTTAATTTCACAAGACATCACAATAATATTTTTTGAAAATCTCGTTGAGATGAAACTCTTCAACAATTAAATATTTAATCAGTTTATAACACAAGAGAATGTTTAATCTGCATGATTTACCAATTAAATACTGCACCCTGATGTGTCTTCAGCAACATGAGAGCTGAAATGAAATTGTTTCAAAGGGACTCAAGAAGGGCAATGCCCAATAAATGTCCAAAGGTTTAGAGAGGTAGGTAGGTTTAGTACATATCCTGGGCAGTAAGATGTATTTCAGTCAACCCCTAACTACCTTCAGGTTGTGTTATTCTTGGACATTATGAAACGACCACAGAGGGTGCTCTTGGGAAATTACTGTAGATGTCAGTTTTGACTTTGGAGATATCCCCGTGTCCAAGCCAGGGATCCAAAGCTCTGAAGGGACTGTCCAGCATCTCTGGTGACACACGGGCACCAGTGGCTGCCACTGTGTGTCCTGAAGCCTGCACGTGAGGGAAGAAATACCGTACTGTAGTAGACATAAAAAGTGGAATTTAAGAATTGGAAAATCTTTCTCATACTTCTGGATTGGGATCAGATGAGTTGTAGATGGTCTTGATTTGATAAAAACTATCAAAGGTTGCTGACAATGATATTTCACATAGAAGGAAAAAACACACTAGGGTAAGAGAGATTGCATATACAAAGCAGAAAAACCTTTGGGTGAATCTATGATCTTACTACAGGAAACTTCCTTAAGATTTCTCTTATCCAGAGAAGACACATTCTTCTAAACTGAAAATGTGAATTTAACATGTAGATTTTAAACTTTGCATGTGTAACGATGACCATTTGAGAGGAGGAAATAGTCTCTGTTGAAAATATTCTGGTCACTCGGAAAGACTTAGCATGGATATGGAGTAGAGGAGTTCTAATTAATTTTCTACATTGGGGTTCAGAGCCCTTGTGGTAGATACAGAGAGTGTCATATGGCACAGCTATTTTTAGTCTCTCTTCTACCTTATCTACTGCACTCGCTATTGCTTCGTGGCTGGGATACCTTCCTTTCACTCAGCCATGACCAAAAAACTCACTAATGGCTACTGGGGGGTTATAAGCCTTAGCATTCAACCAGCCCACTAATTTTTGTCACCACTGCTTAAATTAAAATGAATTCAATCTAGTTGGTTTAAACTCTGGAAGATATTTCAGAAACCATCTGGAGTTCTAGACCAATTTCTTCAGTTTACATGTATCAACTCTACTGTGTCTGAAGCAGGGGACATATCTTCTTGAAACTCACTCTGACAATCCATGGCGGAACTGTGGCTGGAACTCAGGTTTGTGGATTCCTGGTCCAGCCCTCTCCCCATAGTATTGTTTTACCACTTCAGATTTTGTAAGTCTAAAGGATGGTAGAGATAGCACAGACTTTGAAACTGGAGAGACACAATTTCAAAGTCTGATTCAACACTTAACAAGTCACTTATCTTCTCTGAGTGAATGGGAGACTGTCCTTAACCTGAGAATGAGGACAAATGGGGATGATGGCATCTAGCCAGCAGGTTAGAAATGATGTGGGTGAAGCACTGAGCTCATTGCCTGGTACATGGAGGTGCTCTGGGAACAGTGGTGGTGACAGCTCAGGCTGGGATTACTGTTTTGATAATTGGAGATTATGTTTATACCTTAAAACAAACTCAGTTCCTTCTATGAATAGCATGAATCTGTCATTGTTTATTTAGACTTCTAAAAAATTATTTCTGTGTTATGCAATAAAACATTTCAGAAGGTTAACCACTTATGGAATGAAGTAGAATGACTTGGTTATTTGCCTTAATATTAAATTTTTGGTCTTCCAAGGGTACGTTTGGCTTTACTATTTCAAGAATTAATGTAAAAGTCTAAGATTATCCTATTTAGGGCCTTGAGGAGAATACAAATTTTAATCCTCCCTAAGACTGGCAATAAGGAGCACAAAGACTATCTACGGAGGCCAGAACAATAATACTAGCTGTGCGAGATGCTCAGGACCTGGGTCGTGGCTTGTGGCTCTATGGGTTGTATACGGACAGCTGTAGGAGCTATCATTCTCCTTTGTTGGTGCATCCCAAAACAATGGACACAAATCTAGGGTAATGGTCTTATGTGGCCTTAGTCACTGGTATAGCTATTTATTTATTTATTTATTTTAAAAAAGATTTTATTTATTTATTTGACAGACAGATCACATAAGTAGGCAGAGAGGCAAGGGGAGAAGCAGGCTCCCTGCCGAGCAAGTAGCCCGATGTGGGACTCGATCCCAGGATGCTGGGATCATGACCTGAGCCGAAGGCAGCGACTTAACCCACTGAGCCACCCAGGCGTCCCTGGTATAGCTATTTAAATAGAACCCTAAAGTATTTCACTACAAATATCAGGAACAATTAAGATGCTTACTTGATCAAAAAGCTTTTGAGGTCAGAAACACCACAACTAATTACTATTCTCCAGGTAAGTTTGCCAGAATTTTCAATAGCTTTTTTTTTTTCCCCCATGAGTAGAGCACAATGCAGAAAAAAAGATTATTTAGTATGGG
>ML108268.1:18303-36629 GCA_003697995.1 Taxidea taxus jeffersonii | reverse complement strand
CACCTGGGTGGCTCAGTGGGTTAAAGCCTCTGCCTTCAGCTCAGGTCATGATCTCAGGGTCCTGGGATCGAGCCCCACATCGGGCTCTCTGCTCGGCGGAGAGCCTGCCTCCCCCTCTCTCTCTGCCTACTTGTGATCTCTGTCTGTCAAATAAATAAATAAAAATTAAAAAAAAAGATTATTTAGTAAAACACACAAGTGTTAAAGTGTTGGTATTAGAGGCAGGATGGATATTTGTCTTCAGAATAACTGTTTTATATAAAAATGTTGCAATTTGTGGTATTTCCAAAACTGAGCAAATCTTATTTTGGTTAAAAAATTTTTTTTAAATTAAAAAAATTTAATTAACATATTCTGTATTATTTGTTTCAGGGGTACAGGTCTGTGAATCATCAGTCTTACACAATTCACAGCATCCACCATAGCACATACCCTCCCCAATGTCCATCACCCAGCCGCACCATCCCTCCCACCCCCTCCCCAAGCCTATCCTTTATACCCCATGCCCAGAAACTGGATGCCCTATGCCCTTACTGGGGTTGGTTAAGCCACTAAGTGTTGACTCACTGTGGGGCATGTGCAGGTGTGTGTGTGTGCACATTTTCCTCTGCACCTGAGGTTAGGAGTCTCTGTTTCCTTCCTTCCTTCCTTTCCTTCTATTTATTTCCTACTTTAATTGGAATAGCAAAAGTTTGTCATGATGCCTGAGTAAAACCGTTCTCATCAATCTTGTTCCTCTAATAGACTAAGGTTGCCAACAGTATTTATAGGGTCATTATTTTCAACTGTTTTTTGACACCTAACAATATTATTTTAAGCTCCAGCCAAGAGGATTTCCAATAATTATATAATGCCTCTCAGTAATGATCTGTTGCTTAAGATACACATTCTACTTTACCTTTCAACACATACTTGATAACCTCTCATTTACTAACTATAATTGAGGCAAATTCAGTCTTGGCTAATTAGGGGCTCTTAGTACCCCCTCTTACATGTTATTCTTGATGACATATCAATAGAATTAGGGTCTACTTTTTATTTTTAATTACAGTAATAAAAATGTGCAATTTAAAAATATTAGAATGTTTAAGGACATTATTACTATTTCACAAATAATAAGTCCAGTGTCCTACTGGGGATATGCAAAATGACAGAACCTCCACAACCAAAACAGTGTTGCTTGTCAAGTTTCCTTTCAATAGCTAACTTATAGCCATGTCAGATGTTTAAGTATCAAAGAAAAGTATACCTAAACAGGACAATTAAACTAGACATAATTTTGTGTTTTTCTTTTTTAAGTAAGCTCTATGCCCAATGTGGGCCTTGAACTCACAATCCTGATATCAAGAGTTCTATGCTCTACCAATGAAGCCAGCTGGGTTCCTCTAAACTATACATAATTTTAATGTTGACCTCCTTGCGTCCACTTCAGTTAGCTCTGTTGGTTCCTGTGGTCACACAAAAAGTCTTTGAAAAAAGTTTGGTGAATGGGAGGGAGTTGAAGTAAGTTACATATATATATATATATATATATTTTTTTAAGATTTTATTTATTTATTTGACAAACAAAGATCACAAGTAGGCAGAGAGGCAGGTGCAGGCTCCCCGCTGAGCAGAGAGCCCGATTCGGGGCTCGATCCCAGGACGCTGGGATCATGACCTGAGCCAAAGGCGGAGGCTTTAACCCACTGAGCCACCCAGATGCCCCAAAGTAGGTTATATCTTGATAGAGAAAGAAATTCGACCTCTGTTATGAGTTGATGGCAAGCTTGTAGTAAATAGGTCACCAAGATGAAAAATTGAACATGTTAAGAGAAAACACCCACATACACACACACACATTCTCTCTCTCTCTCCATATACGTACAATGGCCTATTTCCAGATGAGTCTACCTTTTTCTCATCATAGAATACATGCTTCAGCTATATGAAGAACAAACATAAAGGGAATAACATCAATCTAATTTTCCTATTCTGTTCAGCATTTCTGAAAATTACCACATAAGCAAAAGAGGAGTAAAAGAGGATCTGGAAGTAAAACATATGCTTGTAAATTCAGAGCAATACCAAATGGAAGCAGAAGTTGCTAATATGGTTTCAGTATTTTGTAAAAGAGCCAGCTGGATAGATGATAATTTTTCTACCCCTGCAGGGCATCAAAAGCTTTTAGGAAATCATTCTTTTCACACATATTAACACTTAGCTTATTAAAACAGATGATACTTTTATTGTAAAACAGCCTGGGTAGAGGCTCGAAGCATAAAATCTGAGAGGGAAGATTCCTTTTGACCACCCAACCTGACAAGCAGCGAACACTGACACCGCAGACCATGGCGGAGAGGATGACGCAGCAAGACCTTCCGTACCTGCCACAGCTGAGTGTCACCACGAAGCCCGTGAATTGCTGTTATGAAAACATTTGCAGTAACTTGCATAATTAAATGAAACTGCCAGAAAAGCATTTCTAAAATTCAGGGGAGATGCACATAAATAAATACAGTTCAAAGCCAATATTCCATTTCAGAACCAGCGCTGTGCTGCGTTATGTGAAATTACATCCCGGCAAAGCACCATTTTCCTTTGACTTGACTGTTAAATAATTGCAAATGAGTGACAACATCATGATCGAAACGGATTGCTCTCTTAGTTTCCTTTGCAGGTACTCGGCAAATGAAACTTAATGATCATGCTCTCTAAAACCACAATCCCCCATTTCTGGGAGTTGCCATGGGTCAATGAAGACTTCCGTCCCGATAAAACTACAAGGTTATGTTGTTAGCATGCCATCCGCGCTGTAAATCAAGATAAAAAATATTCAAGAAAGTAGAGGGGCAGGTATGTGCCTTTACTGCCATGTAGGTCTTTGTTTAACTAAAGAGCATCATATCAACTCAAAAAACTTTTACAGGAAGAGCCAAATCCGTTATAACATGATTCTGTTTATGGAATGCGGCAAAGGCGAGTGAAAGAATGCTGCACACAGTGATAAACTAGTTATCATCTTGCTTGTTAAAATTAACCTTCGAAGGTTTCTGAGACTCTCATTCTAACAGTGACACTTTTCATGTACAAAAGAAGCCAATTAAGGCTTCTGTCAACAGTCAGAGAAATAGAAATATCAGCTACATTAACTGGATAGAAGAAAAAGGATCAGAAAAGGAGTCTGCTTTGCAGGCACGCCATCAAAATGCAATTTTTCCTGCACCTATTTCTACGATGCCGGGAAGCCTTGCAAGGACAGTTACTTACATCAAACAGCTTTTCTATATACATTTCCTCATTGACCTTTTCTCGAAGAATATCCTGGTTTTGCCGAACAAACATAATGTAGGTGTCTGCCAGATCCATTCCCGGTTTCTGTTGTGGGGGAAAAGCATGGGGAATAAAAGATCAGGTCTCAGTTGTGAAAGTACTATTTATTTAATCACAACCTTAGAAAATAATTCCCTATATCATTTCAAAAATTACATTAGTAAAATATGTTCAATATCAAAATCGACAATAAGCACCTTCGGTAAATTCCATAATATAAATAAATAAAAGTTTATTATTGATGACTGTAATTTGAGGTCATTATTAAAAGAGGTAGAGACATGTGATTGTAAACTAACCAGGTATCTTCTTTCTTTAAGGGCTATCTTGAAAGATTAACATGCCAAGTATAAATGAATGCATTTTTAAAGAAAAAGTCCCCACTTGAAATAATCATTTCCTAATTGGCAATATTATTTATTATCACTATCTCTGGCTGGTTATACATATATGTTAAAACCAAAAATGCTAGTTTTCCTTGGATTGCCTTCCTCAACTACTGTAGGTATTCAAGGCATATAAGCTAGATATTCTTATTAATTTGAATAAAATATTATTAGGAAGATCTTGGGCAAAACAATTTAACGGATTACAAATTGAAATGGAAACCAGAATTTTGAGGATTATCCATTGGTTCTAGTCATCCTTATTTATCAATACTAGCTCAAAGCTCTATTTTATTTTAGAAATACAGTAAGAATACTGAAGAATTTCCTAGGAAGAGTCTAAAGTGTGAATTAGATAACCTTCCAAAGTTATCCAGCATCTGGTGTCTTGTAATGTTAGGGGAAATAGGGCAGAGTCTACAAAGTCAGTACCAGAAAGGGACAAAAACCTGAATGGCTTCTAAAGAGTTTTCCTTCCGGACTTATCTTTAGTTCTTTTTTGAGTTTCAAATAGCTAGACTAGTTATTAAAAGTACTCATTTGAATGATCTCCACTTGGGATTGATCCATAATCTATATTGAGTCATTCATTTGGTTAGAATATGGCATTAACAAAGTGGTGGAACTGATGCCCAAATGAGCCAGTCTTGTATAATCTCATATCCATAGAATGTACTTATAACCTCCATCAACAGACTCATTTTGCTAAAATCTTGCAGAGAAATGAGGTGAAAGAGAATATGGGCCATTTCACTATTACCACTGCAGGAAAAACAAGGCATACCTCTGAATGTTGTGGTAGCGCTTCTCCTTAAAAGGACAAAGTTCTTATTGCTTTTTTTGGTGAGGGGAGTGTATTTTATATATCATGAATATATATCTCTTTAGCAGTGCACAGTATATGCAATGTACATCTCATTAATAAAAATTACTTTGATTTTTTGGTAACAAAGTTATTTCTGGGTAATGAGAGTCACAGGAAGCTCTTACTGCTCTTATATTTGGCCTAAAGGGAAATATATACCACATAAATTCAAAGATCCTTTCAAACATGACTCAATAAACAAACTTAGTTATTAGCTATAATTTGAAACAACTACTTATGTCTTCATAAGATGTCTTCACTGGTCTTCCCTTGACGAACACCCATATACAATGTAGGGAGTATGTTTCAAACCTAATGGAGGCAACTTATATTCATTCCTTCACTATTTTTCTGCATAATTCTCTTAAGCAATGTCTGAAAGTTTAAACAAAATGACAAGGCTAACCAAGAGAGAAACTTAGGTTGTTTCTTCTTTTTTGGGAGGGGGAGGGGAAGAGGTGTTATAGATTAGTTTTTCCAGTGAAGAGGCAGGGTAATTTGCACAAAGTTTACTACTATTAATACTTGAAGACAGCTGACCCATAAGATAAATACTTCTCTCCATGTTTCTCAAACTTTGTCAAAACACCAAAAAATGAGAACGTTCAGAAAACATACTGCCACAGAATGAAAAGGACAAGAGAACACTTTTCTATGCATAATGGATCGTGTACAGGAAGGTAGCTCAGCATCTGAGGTTCAATCAGGTGCCTGGAAACATACTACTATGATATACATAATACCGAGGCAGTTGGGCATAGCTTAGCGAAACTGGGGGTTAAAGAATATGCAAACAAGAGGCTTGCTTGTTCTACTATTTCTCACCCCCTCAACCCCATTTTTATTCCTTTCGACAGAAGAGTAGGCTAACAAATATAATCTAGTCAATCACTTGACCCATCACTCATTGGAAACCAAGCTATAGCTTGGAGGACTGGGGAATAGTGACTTTATAAACACTTGCCATAGATTCTAAGGTCTTTTGTCCTGTTTCTTTAATCCCTTTCAAGATAACATTCAACATAAGGAAACCCCATCCAGGAAGAGTTTATCTTCTAACATCTAAAACTAACACTTTATGGTTTAAGCCTTAAAGAAAATTAAATGCTGTTCCCTTTGGCAGACCCAAGGGAGAGGATACTGAAATCTGTAGGTTGAGACAGTTCTACACTTCCTAAGGAAATAAGAATCTCCTTATTTCCTTTGAGGGTGTGAAGTAAAGCTCATTTAAAAGTTTATTTCAACAAAATTAAGTGCTTAGCTTTTTTTTTTGTTTTTGAAATTATGTTTTCTCCCGTTTTGGCAAATTAAGATCCACTTGCCTGGAAAACAAAACCTTGAATTCTTACATTTCTCATTAGCATTATTTCTTTCTTTATCTTTGAGCTGTTTACCTATTCTTGAAACTGTGACATATGGGAATTTCACACCTAGTGAATATATTTTCATGTAGCTGTGGCATGAGACTATAATCATTAAAAGAATATACACAAGTAAAAGTAACTGCAACAGTTGGTGACATTTACCAATTAGAATTATAGTTCTTTATCCTTCCTTTAGTGTATGAAGGGTAATTATCTCTGATAAATTGCTGAAAAAGATGTAATTTTCCTTTTAAACAGTTTCTACTTACAGTACAAATGTGTTTGGATAGAAGACATTATTACTGGTTCAGTGCTCCTTTGTGCAAAGACTCTGTTTTATGGCAGTAAAATTTACATACTTTGGAAGTCACTACATCTAATTCCATTATTACATGTTATGCATTTGATTCCATTATTCCATGGTGTCTTATTAGGAAATGAAGTTCTGCTAAAAAGCAGAAACTGAACACACTCTCTCAAGGTTTTGGGTTTGTTTGCTTTTTTTGGGGTGTGTGTGTGTGTGTGTCAATGAATGGGATGCACGTCACTGCCCGGCAGAGACAACAAATTGTTACACGTGCTGGTGCAGATGGGTGTCCACTAGCCTTAGCAAAGCAGATGTCTAGTAAACTTCAGGACCTGTTGATTTGGATGAGTTTTTATCAAGAATATTGTGTTCTACAGAGCTATATTTAGAAGTCTTTTTTTTTTTAAGATTTTATTTATTTATTTGACAGAGAGAGAGAGAGAAAGATCACAAATAGGCAGGGCAGCAGGCAGAGAGTGAGGGGAAAGCAGGCACCCTGCCGAGCAGAGAGCCTGGTATGGGGCTCGATCCCAGGACCCTGAGATCACGACCTGAGCAGAAAGCAGAGGCTTAACCCACTGAGCCACCCAGGCGCCCCCTAGAAATCTTTTCTAAATGGTAATTATAGTTTTCTTAATGAATAGGAGAGAAGAACAATTAAAAACCACGTAGCAAGCACTCTATGGATTAAATGCCACTTAGAGTCCATGTGTTGTTTTTTTTTTAATTCCCCCATTTTAAAGCTCTGAGATCTGTGGTTCACCAAGCACTAACTCCTCCATCTTGTTTATTAGGATAGTAATCTCTAAATCAAAATAGGAATTCTCGAATTCTAATTTGATTAAAAAAAAACCCCAAAATTTGGCTAACAAAGTTATAGTAAAAGGGCACAAACATCTAAAAACTTCGCTCATGAGCATCAAGAAATCACTAAAAGAGGAAGGAAATGAAGTAGAGTCAGGGGAGTGCCCCTGACATTGGGTGCGGAAGTAAGAGAATAGACCAGTGAGTAAGTTGAGGTAAGGGTGCAGGCTCCAGCAATTTTTTTTCAACCATTAATCACCAGTTAACCTAGTGAGATGAAAATGCTGTTGAGAAAGAGAAAAAAATTCCTTGTTAATTATACGCTGCAAATGCTCTTACTTCCTGCTGCTACACCTAATCCCACAGGTGCAAGTCTTCACTCTCCCTATTCACGGGGAGGTGTGTGCAATGCTGCAGTCATTTTCCACAGCAACGGATTTAGATGCAGAAGAAGCCGCTTAACCTTCCACGGGAGGTTAACAAGACACTATGCAAACACTGTCATGGTGTCTATTTAACAAGGAGACGATTTCTTAGCTATACTATTCCAGTCTCAAAGATGAACTAGAAGCTATAGTATAATTGACTTAATTTGAAAGTGCGCTTCTCATAACCTACAAAAGCTTGCCTCGAAGAAACAATCAAGAGTGGGGCTGTGATATCCTGGTTTACAATAATCTGCACATACGAATCTTGGAGATTTAAAACAATGGCAGGTCTCCTCAGTTTGAAATCGTAATAGCAATTTCTACCTCAGCTCCAGCACTGCAGATTCAGAAGTCAGTCTGTAATTGATCATCAGGGAACGTAGGGCATAATTCTACAAACATAGGACTTATCCCAGGTATTTCTATTTTTAAATTTTATTATTTTTAAAAAAAATATTTTTTATTTATTCCTTCATAAGAGCACATTCTTTTTTTAAAAATATTTTATCTATTTATTTGACAGACAGAGATCATAAGTTGTCAGAGAGGCAGGCAGAGAGAGAGGAGGAAGCAGGCTCCCTGCCGAGCAGAGAGCCTGATTCGGGGCTCAATTCCAGGACCCTGGGATCATGACCTGAACTGAAGGCAGAGGCTTTAACACACTGAGCCACCCAGGCCCCCTTATCCCAGGTAATTTTTTTTTAAAGATTTTATTTATTTGACAGAAATCACAAGTAGGCAGAGAGGCAGGCAGAGAGAGGAGGGGAAGCAGGCTCCCCGCTGAGCAGAGAGCCCAACGTGGGGCTTGATCCCAGGACTCTGAGATCATGACCTGAGCCGAAGGCAGAGGCTTTAACTCACTGAGCCACCCAGGCACCCCGATCCCAGGTATTTTTAATAATACATATCTTTCTTTCACTGTATAATATATTCTTTATTACTTGGGCAGAAATTTCTACAGTTTTCCATTTGAGTGAAAAATGTTCTTAAAGTGAAGCTTCTCAAAAACATCTGCAGTAGGTTAAGTGAATTATATAGTCTCAAAAACATAAAAAAATAGGTTTGAGTATACCTATGATGATTAGGTTGCAAAAATATGTATTTTTTAAAAAAAATTATTTTTTTATAAACATATAATGTATTATTAGCCTCAAGGGTACAGGTCTGTGAATCACCAGGTTTACACACTTCACAGCACTCACCATAGCACATACCCTCCCCAATGTAAAAATATGTATTTTACCGATTTTGTACAAAGTAGAATAATTATATTGTATTCACACAGAAAAAGCAAAAGGAAATAAACAGCTAAATCCTTCAAACTAGATTCATCCCATCTTAAATATTACCGAAGCCCAGGAAGAGGAATAATTCACAAGTTGGGGCGGGAGAGAAATGTGAACAATAAAAATGTCACAAGGATATAAAGTTTTCAAAAGTTTCTAATAATAGTTTATCTCTTTTAAAACAATGAAAAAAACCTCACTGTTCTAAAAAAAAACAACCAAAAAACCCCCCTATTATTTCCGAGCAGTGAAATGGCCATAGTCACCTTTCTCTTCATTAAATTCAGAAGTATTCAAAATTACCTTAACTCTATTATACATTTTGACTCCAAATTGGAAAGCAGAAAATTCTGATTTAAAGACAATAGCGCCCACATCCATTTGAAAACCTCTTTTAGATATGGAATGTATAATAAATGTTTTAAGTATGCACGTTTCCTTCAGTCCCACATTTTGGAGGGAGAGAGTTCCATTACTCCAGCTTTCTTGCTCTGGATAAGGGTCTTCTGTCTGCCCCCAGGAATATAATTAGTAAAAAGCACATTCTGACCATAATGCTATGAGAGTAGATCATATCAGAATCTGCTATACTCATACTCATACTAATACTCATACCTTATGTGAATCATATTGTTTTCAGTCCTAAATTCACACGGATGCTTCACACTATCTGGTGATATATTTTACTATTCACAGATCTAAGCATTTGCATGTACACTTTATTGTATCACTGGGGGGAAAATCCTTCCAAAGAGGAGGTTCTTTTAAGTACTAAGAGGGATACTGAATGATAGTTTAAAATAGCAGCCTGAAACGCTCAAGGCAAAGAGGCAGGTTGACTTTGAACTGAGATTTATGGGCTCATAGTATTTCTCTTGTGATTTCTGATCTGTAATGAGGATCACCAACATCTCAGAGTTTGGAGGAACAGGTGCTGATACAGTACTACCATGCCAGGCAAGTGCTAATATATGTAGCACACGATTCCTTTACATTCTTATTTTCATGAGTAATGATTGTAATGATGATGAAGGTATTCAATTCTCAGTTTACAACAGTGTTCACTAAACTCTCCCTCATCTGGCTACAGTTATTATGAGGTCAACCATAGAAACTACACTGAAGACTTGAAGATGTGAAATTAAAATGCTGTGGGTATTATTTCATTTAGCTTTTAAAATTTAGATCGACTCGGATCGATTTACTCAGTCCCAGTTTGGAACATTTCAGATTTTGGCTTAAAGGAGCCTTGAGGATGTACAAATGTCAAAGTCCAGAAGCAGTCAGTCAGTCCATAGACTTCCCTTGTATGAGAATAGCCAGCCAGCCAGAACAGAACAAACAAAAGGAAAAACAAAGGAAGAAAGATGGGAGAAGCGAAATGCTTCTCTAGGAAGGGCAGCAGGCAACCTCCTGGGCTCCTATAATGGTGACACTTCAGCTTGGTCCTGGTGTGCATCTTTCCCTCTGGGGTATTATGTCCCAGTGGGCAGGGGCTCCATTCTCTGGGTTCTGCCTGGCTCTCATTCTGACAGAAAGCACTGAGTATTCAAGTGGATTTATCTAAGAAATAAACAATATCTGAAGCAAAGGAAGGAAGGAAAATACCATTGTCACTGAACTGACCAACCATATCTCTTTTTTTAATTAAAAAAATCCTTATTCCACTGTTAACCATTACCAAAGGGCACTAATATTTTTTTAAAGTAATCACTACACCCAACATTGGGCTCAAGCTCACGACCCCAAGATCAAGAGTCATATGCTCTACCAACTTAGCCAGCCTGATGTCCCGTGACATGGTGGTAGAGGTGACCTTTAAAGGTTACCACTGACATGGGGCACTCGGGTGGCACAGTCAGTTAAACCTTCAACTTGTGGTTTTGGCTGGTGTCTGATCTCTGGTGGTGAGATCTAGCCTCCACGTAGAGTGTGCTAGGCACAGAGTCGGCTCGGGTTTCTCTCTCCCTCATCCTCTCCTCTTCCCACCAGCATACTCTCCCTCTCTCACTGAAATAAATAAATCTTGAAAAAAAAAAAAAGTCACCACTGATATATGCAAGGTGCTTAATACTTGAAAAAAATTAATGAAAAACAATCTGATTTTTTTCACTCTGGAAAGAAACAATTTTTCTTTTGGACAACAATCATGTTCTGAAGCAAGGAATGGCAAATGCACAACGTATGAGAACAGGAAGCATCATTCCAGGTAGAAGCAGAAACAGTCCCATTTATTTCAATAGTGCTTTACCTTTGCCATGAACTTTTATGTTAATATGGCTGTTGGAACTCCTAAGACCCTAGTGAGGGAGACAGCACAGGAATTATCCACTATCCTCAGTGCACGGGTGGGAAAATGGAAGCCCATGAGTCAGATAGCTAATAGGATGCAAAGGGTGGGATGTGAACTAAATCTTGGACTCCACAGCAAGTATGTACAGTATAGAGCTGAATTCAAGCCACACTTGGCAGATTAGACATCGTTGGCTGTGTCATAAAGAAGAGACAGCATTTGAAAGCACATTAATGAAGACAAGAGAAAAATCATCTCCATTTCTCAGGACAGACAACCAGGCTTGGGTATCAGCACTATGAAACACAATAGTGGAGCGTTTCCCCTTTGCT
The DNA here is from genome assembly GCA_003697995.1 of Taxidea taxus jeffersonii. Lineage (NCBI taxonomy): Eukaryota > Metazoa > Chordata > Mammalia > Carnivora > Mustelidae > Taxidea > Taxidea taxus. The sequence continues at coordinate 25,252 of ML108268.1, read as the reverse complement.
TCCTCCTTGTTCTTGGTCACGGTCATCCCTGTCATGCCCTCCAGGTCTCTTTAGCTGTGTCACCGCACTGTCTAGCACAGAGGTCATATGCAATGTGTGTGCTAATGTTAAGACAATTTTCAACAGGTATTGTACACCTATCCCTCACCCCCCAACATGCCCTGTAACTAACACGACCTATAATTTAGTCATCCATAGAATGGGTATGTTACAGAAACTGCAGGAGACCTGCTAACTGTGCCATTATATCATTCTATGAATTTTTAATGTCTGTCTTGTTCCATGCAAAAGACAGCCCAAAAATGTCAGCTGGAAAATGATGAGAAGATGAGGAACTAGGGAAGAAATACTGTGGACAAAGGAGAAACACCTATCATGATTAGACCAGAGTTAGAGGTTTTTTGGAGGAAACCACAGAGTATTTATTAAGAGGAAACACTATCAACATAATTTATCACTCTTGCTGTTGACCTCAATCAATTGGCTGAGGGAGTATTCGTCAGGTTTCTCCCTGATAACTCTATCACCTCCTCCCTCGCCCCCAACCCTGTCCCACCCTCCTTCTCATAGGAAGTCACTATGCACAACCTTAAGTTGTGGGGAGTTAAGCTGTCTCCTTGCAAGTAAAGTATCTATACTAACTATTGGGAACCCTTCTGTAAGGGAGGTTTATCTTTCTCATCATTTGTTTGCTCAATCGAACATTTACTTGTATGAGTGTGGACCAATGGATGTTTATTTTATACTTTGGGTTATAACCTAACACTACCTAATTTACTTACTTGCTCAAATGATCCTAGCTCAGGCCATTGGGAGCTCTTCCAGAGGACGCCTGTGTCTCTTAACATATCCCCTATTGTTGTGTGATTTTTTTTTTTCTTTAAAAAAACATTTCCTTACTTTCTGTCGCTATAAGATGCTCCAGGCTCATCTTGTGTATTTCCTGCCCCAGTCCTAGTATCTGCCATTTCTCCAGAGAGTCCTGGGTCACTTTATGCGAGATCAGATACTAAGGGCTGGTTACTAGGTATGGTGATTGCTACTGGGGTATCCTTGCTCTCTGAGTTAACAAGGGCTGGGCTCTCTCAGTTAAAAAGCCAAGGAAATACATGCATATATTAATATTTCTACATTTAAGCAGCTCTATGTTAAGTTCAAGACAAGACACTAATGTCTCCAACTCTAACCCATTACCACACAGACTGTTCTAGCTTCCTCCTTATCTCCAACCTCTTAGTCCAACAGGGAGAAACTTGGCTTTCACCAAACACCATCCCTGTACTTAATCCTTCACTTCCAGTGGATAGGTGTAATGGTTTCTGAATTGTTAGCCTGTGGGGAAATGCTTTATCAACTAGACCACCATGCTTACGTTCAGTTTCTTTCTCCTTTATTATTATAGACTCCAGTCATTTCCAAAGTCACTCAAATCAGCACTTTTTCCTCCATCTTTTTCAGTGAGGTTATTCCACACATTTGCAATTGAATTTGATTTTTTAAAAATCAAAATCTCCTTTCTGTCCTGGGATCCCATGATATCCTATTTTTTTATTTTTTAAAAGATTTTATTTATTTATTTGACAGAGATCACAAGTAGGCAGAAAGGCAGGCAGAGAAAGAGGAGAAAGCAGGCTCCCCGCTGAGCAGAGAGCCCGATGTGGGGCTTGATCCCAGGACCCTGAGATCATGACCCGAGTTGAAGGCAGAGGCTTTAACCCACTGAGCCACCCAGGTGCCCCCCATGATATCCTATTTGATCTTTTAAAAATTTGCCCATGTTCAGGTTCAATCTTTGCTGCAGACTTAAGGTTTTGACAAGTACATAATATCATGGAACCATTAGAGTGTTGCATAGAATAGCTTCACTGCTCCTAAAAGTTTTCTGGGCTTTACCTAGTTGTTTCACTGGCCTTGAACTTATGGCGACCACTGATCTGTTCTATAATCTTTATAGATTTTGTCTGTACTAGAAGGTGATACAAATGGAATCATATAGTATGTAGCCTTCTCAGACTGGCTTCCTTCACTTGGCAATACACCTTTAAGATTCATCTCTATTTTTATCTCTATGTGGCCCGTTAGCTGATTTTTTTTTTCTGGATAGTATTCCAATTGTTTCATTCATCTATTGAAGGATATTTGGGTTGCTTCCAATTTTTGGTGATTATGAATAAGTTTGGTAGGAATATTTGTGTGCAGGTTTTGGTGTGGATGTACATTTTCGGATCAGTTGGATAGATACCTAGAAGTGCAGCTGGTGGGTTGCATGGTAAGAGTGTTTAGCTTCTGGCAATTTGCAACGATGCAGATGGAACTAGAGGGTATTATGCTTAGTGAAATAAGTCAATCAGAGAAAGATAATTATCATATGATCTCCCTGATATGAGGAAGTTGAGAGGCAACGTGGGAGATTTGGGGGGTAGGAAAAGAATAAATGAAACAAGATGGGATCGGGAGGGAGACAAACCATAAGAGACTGTTAATCCCACAAAACAAATTGAGGGTTGCCGGGGTTTGGGGGGTAGGGAGAGGGTGGTTGGATTATGGACATTGGGGACGGTATGTGCTATGAAGTGTGTAAACCTGGTGATTCACAGACCTGTACCCCTGGGGGTACAGGTAATACATTATATGTTAATAAAAAAATAAAAAATTAAAAAAAAGATTGTTTAGCTTTGTAACAAACTGCCAGTCTTCCCCAGTGGCTGTACTATATTACATTTACACCAGCAAGGAAGGAGAGTCCCTGTTGCCCTGCATCCTTGTCAACATATTTCTGGCAGACCGTGACAACACCTTGCCAATTTTTAAAAATTAAAATTAAAATTTTAACCACACTAATAGGCATGTAGGGGTACCTCATTGTTTAACTTGCATTTCCTGGGGCGCCTGGGTGGCTCAATCAGTTAAGCATCTGCCTTCGGCTCATGTCATGATCTCAAGGTCCTGTGATCAAGCCCTGCATCAGGCTCCCTGCTCAGTGGGGAGCCTTCTTCTACCTCTCCCTCTTCCTCTGTGCTCTCTCTCAAATAAATAAGTAAAATCTTTAAAAAAAAACAAAACACCTCCTTGAGTTTCCCTACCAACAAATGACATTGAGCCTCTTTTCATATGTTTATTTGGTAGCTGTATGTCTTTGTGATAGTGTCTTTTCTGACTTTTTTTTTTGCCATTTTTCAAATTGGGTTGTTTCCTTATTGCTGAGTATTAAGAGTCCTTTGCTCATTTTAGATACAAGTTCTTTACCCAGTATGTGTCTCTGGCTTGTCTTTTCATTCTCTTAACAGTGCACAGTAGTTAATTCTTAAGTCCAATTTATTAAGACTTTTTCTTTCATGGAGGTTTTTGGTGTTGTACCTAAAGCCTCATCACCAAACCCAAGACCACATACATTTTCTCTTATGTTTTCTTCTAGAAGTTTTATAGTCTGCATTTTACTGCAGGTTTTTTATCAGTTTTGAGTTAGTTTTTGTGAAAGATGAACCAGTGTTCTTTATCCTCATGAAGTTCTCCTTAAAAGACTGCTTTAGAAAGGCATAGTTGCTGGGGTTTTAGCATAAAAAACAGTGTACAGTCAACAGCAACTTTTGGCTGCTGAAGTTAATATTCACAGACATCAGTAGTAGAGATGTAGTGTCAGGTGTGAGGGAGAAGCTCCTCCGTTAGTAATCTGCCATGGCCAGATCATGTCTATGGTTTAGTGTGCTCTGCTGGGGCAAGGGGCAAGGTGATTTATTGACACTGGTAAGCTGAATTCATCTAGACAGTGATGAGTGACTGGCATGATAAAGAGCTTGGGTACAGTTGTTGTAGCTGTTTTAATGCATGTCTATTTCTGTCTTTCTTTTATCCTGGACACTGACTGGCTTGCGGGCAGTCAATGTATAGTTTCATCATGTAAGCTCGGGACCTAGCACTTAATGTTAAATAAATATTTAATTAGTGAGTTCAGTGAAGAAATTGAAGATGTCTAATATAGAAAGTAAGAATTCCTCAGACAATATATCCCTTTCAATAGCCACCACATCCTTTGGGAAGAGGAGGCATGATTAATTATCATCAAATATTTGAAGGGCTGTCATGCAGAAGAGGGATTAGAACCAAGGCAGAATTCACAGAGGTACAGAATTTCAACTCATTATACGTAAGAGGAGGTAAGCCGGCAATCACTGAGAAAATTAAAAGAGCGTGAATGAATCTTTGTAAGGGATGTCAAGAGAGGCACTTTCTGCATTGAGAAGGAGAATGTATGAACCACTTGCTATATCTTTCAACTCTGAAGCTCCATAAGGTGTAACAGGTTTAGTCCAGGGTCAAATTAAGAACTTCAAAAGCCCTGGAGTGCCTGGGTGGTACAGTTGGTTAAACATCCAACTCTTGGTTTTGGCTCAGGTAATGATCTCAGGGGTCATGAGAATGAGCCCTGAGTCAGGGTCCTCCACTCAGTGTGGAGTCAGCTTGAGATTCTCTCCCCGTCTCCCTCTGTCCCTCCCACTTGTGCTCTCTCCCTCTAAAAAAGATGTAAAAAATCTTAAAAAAAAACAAACCCCAAACTTCAAAAGCCCTAAGAACAGAAATATTTATGGCGTCCCATTCCATTTGTATTTCAAAATACAATTTTGAATTTTTTTGGAATTCCAACGAATTTCATGTGCTTCTATGATGATTTGTCTTTTTCTTTTTAAGATCAGAAATATAAACTCTCCTTAATCTTCCCTCTCTTTTCTGCTGTCATTCTGCAAGACCCTACACCTGTGATTATTTCTGTTTTTTTACCCAGTGCTGATTTTCTGATTCTAGGTACAAGACAAGGAGTATACCAAGACTTCTTTGGGAATCATCTGTGAAATAAAAAAGCCTTGTTCCAAAGAAACCCTATGCAAAGGCAGAAAAGTCCATGGCCTTTTCATTTGAAATGTCCATTTATATTCTTAACTATAGGGAACAAATGGATGGTTACCAGAGAGGAGGTGGGTGGGGATATAGGGATTAAAGAGTACATTTATCATGATGAAAAAAGATTTAAAAATCCATTTACAGTAATTATGGCAGCAATAAATCTGGGGACTATTTTGTCCATAGTATAAAATGTGGTTCTGCACTTTAAAACTCTAGCACTCTAGAACTGCTATACATAGCTGGCCAGACCTTAAACCACTGGCATTCACAATGACAATCGAGATGGGATGCTACCCAAGCACAGTCTTAAGCAAAGATGAGATGACTTATAGCCCATTTAGTTTTAATTTATAAGTTTTATTTTCATTGTGCTCAAATTCTTTGAAAAGTGATACATATGCCAAGATATATGGTTAAGCAGAACATATTAGGACTTGATCACATAATGTGATAAGAGGATGAAGGCAAAAGTAATTTGTGAAGATTATCAATTTAAAAGACTGTACTAACTTGTTGATTATATTTATCCTGTGAATTTTCTGATTGTAGCTCATGGTGTCTTAGTCTTTGAACAGATTTACAGGTTACAAATTATTTCCCAAGAACTTAGAAACACTTCTTAGACAAGTGAATATTGATTTATAACACTTCTGTATTTAGAAAAGTAGTTTTTTAACTGGTTCGTCTTTTTTTGTCACTTTAACTCCTATTAGAAACCTGTTACAGCTTCCATACAAAGGGAAGAGAGAGTGAGCATTTTTCTATAAATGGTACGAGGCATTCACTATCCGGTCCTAGAGTATTAGAAAGAACTACCCTCTGCAACTGAGCTGACATGTTCTCATAATAACTTTACCTCCATAAGAGTTCCCAAGCTAAAATGGAAAAAGTACACTGAAATGATCATGTCAAGCCTTCTTATGAGGGATAGCACTTGCTTGAGGAAAATAAACTGCTCCCTGAGGGAATGGCACTCACTGCTTTAAAGATCTCAAATAAACCTTTGGTAAACCATAATTCTTTAAAAAAGAATTATACACACGTACACACATAGTTTTTAAAAAGCAAATAAAAAAATACTTACTGGAACATCAACATATTTTGCAGCTGCTTTCACCTTAAGTGGAAAAGAGATAATTACGAGAATTATTTTCTTAACTGTTAGATAAGTACTTTGACAACAGTCAAAAGACAACAGAAGAGAACCTCATGCAAATACTTACAGTGAATGACAGAATGGATGAAAAGAAAGTGCCTTCATCATATCTTGACAGCTTAGATAACACCCCTTCCAACACTGAAACAAACTGTAATTGTTTATAGTGAGTATTTAGACTATTAAAAATTAATAACAGGGCAAATAATTTCTGGACCAACTTCTCCCACAGCACAAAAATCCACAATGAATAAACTGATAGTCAAGGGGCTGACTTGTAATGTTTACTCTTTCATTTTGAAGGTGGGCTCTAAGGTCATTTTCCATTGCTGGAAATAATAGACAAAGTGTTTTTGTTTGTTTGTTTTTTAAGATAAAAGAATAACATGTTATAAGAGCCTGGTTATCAAACATGTAAGATAATTTAAACCATTGATAAATAACTTGACATTCCTGAGACTATTCCTTAAAATGACTTTCAACTTCAGTAGAGATGTTTGGAAGCAATGATGGTCAAGTGTAATCAGATTCCTTTCTATCATAGATCACTTGACCATTCCCCAACTTTTTCTATCTACAAAAGAGGTTGAATCAAAATGACCAGATAATGGAACGAATGTGTAACATCCGAGGCTCCTGTGACCAAGTCTCACATTAGTTAACAGGCATTTATCAAGCAGTTCTAAAGAGGACATACAAGGATCCAATCTGCTTTCAGAGGCTTACAAAGCACCTGGATATCTAAAACATATAAACACTCTGCAGGCTATGAGGGAAAGAGCACTAGATTGAGCTTAATATAAGCTCCCGATTTCACACTACTATGTGGGCTCAGGCCAACCACAGCACCAATCAGTTCTTTTATCAGTTATATAGTGTGTGTGTGTGTGTGTG
>ML108268.1:0-13303 GCA_003697995.1 Taxidea taxus jeffersonii | reverse complement strand
GGTTTCAATTTCCTGTTGAATTTTAACAGGGTATAAGATTCATTTTCCCACATGTATGGAAAGTAGACCACAAAACTCTAAAACGTTACTGGGAGGATTCCAACTATAGATCAGTGGGTTCCAAACACAGTTCCTGCTTTTTCAGCAGTGACACTTCATGAAGGGATTTTTGCCTCATTTATACTGCAAGTTGTAACATCTTCCACAGAGAAGAGATTCATCCAAATAAGACTGATCGTGAAAAACTAAGTTCTTTCTCTTCCTTCTCTTTTTTCTTGGAGGGGAGGGTTAGTGGTGCTGGAGATATTAGCAGATGTTTTATATTTATTTGGTAAGATCAGGACTAGCAAGTATTGTTAAAAATCCACATGTATACCATGGACTGGAAAAAAACAGGCTTCCTTCCCTGAATCAGAATCTTAATGTTATGATACAATGCAATTATCCCTTTCTCGTCCACTTTTCTTTGGACCTTTGTTCCAGCGGACTCCCAAAAGGTCTTTCCAGATTTTCTGTATCTGTGTTTGGGGTGCATACTATTTCAACAGCACATATACTAAAGCCAGAGTGATACAGAGAACATTAGCATGGCCCTGCCCAAGGATGGATAGTATTTGACAGCAAATATTTATTTGTAACATACCTCGGCTCACAAAGTATCTAAGACAACCTCCAAAAGGACACATCTAGCCCAGACTTTGGTAAATTCTCCACACTCTTCTCCTTATTCCTTTTTCCATTGCCCCGCAAATAGAGTGACCTATAGTATTTTGTCTTTCCTTTTGCCTAATGGCTCCTAATAGTCTGTTTAAGCATTTAGTTGGATTTGGACAAGTGTCTCCTGAATATATACCCTTGATCTAAATGAGCAAATTTTATCAAATTACTTTAGGATGAGTTGGAATCAAGGTAGTCAGGTGTGATGCATCCTCTGCCCATCTTATTCTTAAGAGAAATTTAGGGGAAAATATTCTAGGTTATCAGAAAGAAGATACATATGTCTGTATATGTTTACACCTACCTCTATACCTATGAACTCAGTGAGGTAGTGTGTTCTCTTTCCTAAATCCCTTTTTGCGATAATCAAGGATTTAGTAGGTTGAATATATTACTGTGCTCTTTTATTTCACACCCGGAATTTACTGAGCCCCATTAACCAGATTGCATCATGAGAGTGGTCACGTTCTCATTCTCTGCTCTGTTAACCATTTCCCCTGAGCAGTCCTTTCTCAGCTCTCTCAGATTTTCTTCAGCATCCTCATGTTACATCCATTGAATTCCATTCTCCTCCACCTGCCCACACTGGTACCACAGCCTGTGTGCCTCGGTGGGACGACTGTCAAAGGAGGGGCACACGGGTTGGCGGGTACAACCCAGGTACAAAGGGGACACCAGAAGACTGGGAGGTGAAGCTCCCACTCTTTTCCTCTCCACTCTTGCTGAATTCTGTGTAGCGGGGTGGAAAAATGACAGGCCTAGGGACCATGAGGGCCAGGTCCTGGTCCTACAGCTACCGACCATGTGACCCAGGGCCCCTGTTTCCTCATCTCTGAACCACAGAACTGGACTCTGGGGTAAACTCTGCTTTACCCTGGGAGTCTGCCTTGGGAGACAAGGCCCCACAGGCAGAGCTCTAGGCCTCCTTCCTTTCTTCACTCAGAGCAGTTTTGCTCTGATCAATGTTATACTTTAGGGTGCTACCCAAGATATATTTGAGAACATTAAGTATATCTTCTAAACATTATAAAAATATTTGAAAAGTCCTTGCTAGAGGATCTCAGGGTTCCAATTCTAGCACTGTACGTGCCATGGGACTCTGGAACCTGGGGAGAAACGATGTGCATCCCCAGAGGCTTCTATAAAGAAATGTACATAAGGATTTTTGTTTTAGATTGACAAAAGGCTATAGATATTTTTTGTCATCTAATACTCATGCTTTTTTTTTTTTTTAAGATTCTATTTATTTATTTATTTGACAGAGAGAGTGAGCACAGGCAGAGAGAGTGGCAGGCAGAGGCAGAGGGAGAAGCAGGCTCCCTGTTAAGCAAGGAACCCGATGTGGGACTCGATCCCAGGATGCTGGGATCATGACCTGAGCCGAAGGCAGCTGCTTAACCAACTGAGCCACCCAGGCATCCCACTCATGCTTTTTTGATGAGGAAATGAAGTTGTGTAGGGAGACCCAGACGGTAACATGAAGGAACAGGACCAGAGTTCAGATCCTCTGACTCTCCCACATTTTGGTCAACTAAATTATAAGGTAGTGATAAAAATGGCATCTTTGGTATCCTTTCCTTGGCAAGATTTAATGTTCCCGCTATCATTTTCTTCCCTCGGTAAAATTATCTAAGTCCCTTTCTGGCTAGAAGCATCTTTACTTTTTTCCCTTTTAAGGTTGATTTTCATTTCTCCATAGGGTTTTGAGTTATGGCACATCTGCCTAAGAATAGCAGCCAGTGACAAAGAATCATTCCTAATGGTGAACTCTTATAATCACATTGATAGTTTGGTTCCATACACTTCCTCTGAATTCCAAACTCAACTATCTGATGGTCTCCTTGGCCTCCCCTCCTTCAGATATCGGTCAGCTCACTCTCCACATGTCCAATGCGACATTATGGTCTTTCCCTAAAAATCTGTTCCTTTTCCAGGCATCCCCTGTCCGTCGGCTTCAACATGCAGCTGTGCTTCCAGCTGTACACCTGGGAGCAAGCTAGGTTCTCCCTTCTCTTCCTGTTACTAACCCTGGGGCTGCTTTCATAGGACACCCTACTCTGGGCGACATACAAACACACTTTTTTTCCCTCGCAGTTCTGGAGGCTGGGAAATCCACAAACAAGAGGATGGTATATTCGGTGTCTGGTAAGAACCCCCTTCCTGGTTTTGAGATGATGGCTTCTGGCTGCATTTTTACATGGCAGAAGGAGCTAGGGAGCTCTATGGGGTGTTTTTGTTTTTTTTTAAATAAGGGCACTAAGTCCTATGTATGAGGGTTCCATCCTCATGACCTAATTACCTCCCAGAGGCTCCACCTCCTAATGCCATCACCTTTGGGGTTATTAGGCTTCAACATATGAATTTGGGTAGGGAGACACAAACATTCAGTCCACAGCACTCTTTAAATGCCTTCCATGTCTTTCTGGTTAGTCCACCAGAGACCAACATAACACTCTCCACAGTACCCTCTCTGTAATCTATTTGCTATAGGCAATTAGATGAATCTTCTTATAATGCAGATATGATTATTCCTCACCTTTACTCGCTGCCTCCCCAATACTTCCATGGTTTCCCAACGTTCTGAGATGAAGACATTAGGTTCCTCAGGTCTAAAGTTGGGCTTTTCACCACGATTCCACTCTGCCTCTTAGGCACAGAGTTGGGAATCGTTAGAACACAAAATCAGAAGTGTGAAAGTCACAGAAATTTGTGCAATGAGCTCAAAAGGAGATGAAAGATGGAGACCCAAGGGCTACCAGCATTTAGGTACTAGGTGGAGAAAGGACATAGATAGGAAAGCCAAGTTCTTTTCTCAGCATGGAAATGTGCATGCGGTTGGGGCACATACTGCTGAGTGCTAAGTATGACTGAGAGTTCTGGTTCATTCTCCAATCATTTGTGAAGATGTGTGTAATAAGAAGAGAATATGGAGGTGAGATTGAGGAGAGGAGGTAAAAAGAAGGAAGTGTTCTAACTTAACCAAACATAACAAATGTATTCATCACGATGCACAGAATAACTAAAACGTGGGAAGAAACATTTGGGATACAATGCAAGTAATTCACTGTTCTACTCTACTTTATATTGAGTTAATTAATATGCTAGGATAAAATAAAAATGTCTAGGACATGACTCTTGAAATCTGACAGGGTAAAAACAGTAATTGTCCATTTTAATTTTTAGAGTATTTTGCATTTCGCTGATTTCCTAGACATCTAGAATTGGCATGTACATTGGATTAGGAATCTGAAGCTCAGAAGTTTGGTTCCTGACTCTCTTACTTAATTAGGTGTGTGGTCACTTTAGTAGACTACTGTGAGGATAATGTTTGTATCTGTGAATTAGGGTAAAACTGCCCATCCCATCAGAGTTTCACAGCTGGTACTTCATAAATATCCCCTTTTAAGAAGTCATTTCTCCAACAACAACAAAAATGTGGACACACTATCTTAGAGGGTTGCTTTGTTTTTAAATACGATACTGGAGTTTAAAGATCTTTCACATGATAGCTTGGATAGAGATTCATCAGAGCAGTGTTTCCCGAAGTCTGGCTCACTGAACCCTTACATCAAAATTACTGTGGTGACTGGTTAAACATGTACCTTCCTGCTCCCCTTCTCAAACTTCTAATTCAGAATTGTTGGAAAGTAGGCATGGAATCTACATTTTAAATGGACCTCAAGCCATTTTTGGCTTGCTAACATTTAAGAATTGGGGACACCTGGGTGGCTCAGTTGGTTAAGTGGCTGCCTTCGGCTCAGGTCATGATCCCAGCGTCCTGGGATCGAGTCCCACATCAGGTTCCTTACTTAGCAGGGAGCCTGCTTCTCCCTCTGCCTCTGCCTGCCACTCTGTCTGCCTGTGCTCGCTCTCGCTCTCTCTCTCTGACAAATAAATAAATAAAATCTTAAAAAAAAAAAGGATTGAATTATAGAACCTTATTTTGTTTAATAAAATTTTCAAAAAACCCATCATTTATTGTCATTTCCTATGGGAGCTTAAGATGGTTGGTTCAGTCTATCAAGTCAGTTTATTTTATACTTTTCAACTAAAGAATTAAAGATCATTAAAAAGTACTGTTAGACTGCAGGAGAAGTGATCCATAGAAAAAGACTAATCTAGACCTGATCTCCATATATAATAGTTACATTAGGCTATTTAAGTTAAAATTAAGTAAAGTTAAAATTTCAGTTCCTTAGTTGCCCTAGCCAAATTTCAAGTGGTCCATAGCCACATATGACTAGTAGTTAGTTGACTGGGTGTGCTGGATAAACATTTTTATACCACAGAAAGTTCTACTGAATAGCACTGAACTTGAGAATACTGTTTCCTTACTTGATGCAAGGTACTATTTTTTCATTAAAACAGATATATTTGACATAAAAAAAATCAGTTTTTTACTTTGCCAGGAAAGAATGCAGAGATGATATGCAGCCCTGCCAGCCTCCTCTGCCACCCACCCCCCACCATCAGAAATCCAGAACTAGTCCTCTTTTCCTTCCTATTTCACCCTTTACCAACTGCCTGTTTTCCTGCAATGTAATGACTTCCGGTATGCCCCCTTGTCACAGAAGATGCCATGCACTGGAGAACTGTAAAGATGGGGAGGGGCTATCTGCGTAAATTCTCCCTGAATGACTCACAGACAATGAAGGCACCAAGTTCACTTCATCTCACTTTAGTGGGCTGTCTGTGCAGTACAGCAAGCCACTATGCTGGGCCCCTGGGAGAACAGAAACCTACCCTGCTCTGCCTCTGGAGCTTTGTTTTCCAGTGGTTTCCCCCTCCCCCACCCACTGGATGCTTTCCCTGGTCACCTTTTCCCTTTCTACTTGTTGGTGGGTGTGTGTTGTATGTGAAGGAGCAGGTATTCCTGTGGGAGTAGAAATCAGGAGAATGGGAACAAACTGGAGGGCTGGTGTTATGCTGAAATCTTCCTTGTGGCTATTTTCCATTTCAAGACTTGCAACCAAGGAATTTGGGAAATACCGAAATATACAAACAAACCCTCCCAAACCCTGAAGAATCCCCCTGCCTCCAAAATCAAGTATAATCCCACCATCCAGAGAAGCTCTGCCAGCTTTTTGGTGTTTAGCCTCTCTTTTCTCTATGTGATGCAAATTCAGATTTGCACTTCGAAATATTTCTATTTCTGAAATAGTTTCCATTTCTAAAATATTAAGCTTTTTTTTTTTTCACTTAATACTATATTATGAAGCCTTTCCTTTATCATTAATGGCCTTTGAAAGCATGGTTTCTTATTATAGATGTTCCACAGATTACTTTACCATTCCCTTCATGTTAGATATTAAAGTTGTTTCCAATTTTTCATTACAAGTAATGTGACCATATCAACGTATATGTATTTTGTGCATCTCTCTGAGTAGGAAGAAAATGCAAAAATACTTGTTAGGTGGAAGGGTGTTAATGTACTTGATATAGTTCCAAACTATCTCTAGGAAGGCTGTAATGATTTACACTCCCGCAGACAGGAAGAGTGAGTGTCCCACCTCACCTTTTCTAAAACCAAGTGTCAGTTTAAAAACATCTATGCTAATTTGCTAGAAAAAGTGGTATGTTAATTGTAGTTTTTCTTCATTCCTTAAATGATGAGTGAGGCTTAACATTTTTCATGCCTCTTGGGCATCTCTGCTTTTTCTTTTCTAAACAACATGTCCTTCATTTATTAAATTGGGGGTATTTCTTCCTTTGCTTTTTTGTACGTTCTTCTGATTGTTTTATGAGGCCTGTTTGGGGGTTCTCTGACCAAGCCTTGCAAAGAGCAAGGGCTCCATCTGCTCCTGTGAATGTGTCACTGGACCACGTCCGTTCTAACTCCTCACCCTCTTCAGTTCCATTTTCTGTCTCTTTCCCCCAGGCCCAGATCTTGAGTGTCAGCTCATGGTGGTCTGTTCCACCTTGGTGGGATTTTAAATCATCTAATCATTCCATGGAATACTCATTGATGCTTCATCTCTACTTATACAATGACAGGCCATAGCCTTTGTCAGAGATATCGGGAGCATCAGATTGGAAACTGTGGGAGCCTCCCAGGAGTGGGGAACCTTGGACTATCATCCTTCTCAGTCTGCTTGGGACCAGCTCTAGAGCCTTGGCACAGACATCCCCACAAAGAAGCTACACTCAGTGACCGGTGACAACTCGAATCAGCCAAACAGACTGGCAAATAGGAAGAGAACATAAATGTGAAATGATAAGGTCTTACTGGAAGACAGAGTTATTTTTAAAAGCCAACAGCTGCAAGAAAAGCCAAGATGAACTGTAAACAGAAAACCAAAGCTGCTGGCAAAGAGTGTCCACATTTTGTTCAGAACTCTTCTTGAAATCTGAACTTTTCTTGCATCTCTTTATAAAACTATTTTTCCATTAGGTAGTTAGAAACATGAGATAGATTTTTCTAAAGATTCTCAGCAAAATGATTTTTGAGTCTGACTTAAAAAGTTGAATAAATAATACATTACCTTTGAAACTAGCAGTGAAATGATTTCTTTTACAGCGTTGTCAATCAAATCATCTATTTTTGAATGGTATTGTTGCTGGATATTAAAAGACAAAGATGCATTAGTTGATGTAGACACAAAACTTTTGTCGTAAGTCATAAACACTTTAAAGCTCCTAGTTATGACATATCAGATTTACTTAAAATGATCATTTTGAACATCAGAAGAACAAAACCTTGAAAACGATCCACCCAATCAACACTTTTTACATTGTGGCTCGGAAATTTTCCCATGTGCACTGTTGAGTTAAGCAGCTAATGGGGTTATTATATAGATGAATTGGTTCTTATTCTTATTCAGGCAGAGGAATGTGAAGGATACTTTTTGTCTTCTCCTCTATAATTAAGGTGGCCGTGTATTTTTCTAAAGGGTTGGTTTAGCTGGAGAAGCAAAAAGACTAGAAAAAGATTTAATTAATACAGCATTTCATGTCTGACAACTCTCATTCATAAGTTATTTTAAATGTGCTCTAGAAATAAAATGAGCTCCCAATTGTTCAGTCTAAAAGGACTGTTTTTGTCAGCGCGGGGAACAGCAGTTTATACAATCCTTACAATATGCTCAAGCAAGGGCAAAATTAAAATTTCATCCACAAAGGTGAATAGATGGTAACAAATTAATAAGCCATAGAAGGTATAATGAAACAGCACTCACTCCCCACAGTTTTATCACTGCTTCCTCATGAAAAAGACGCCTTTAAGTAAATATAAAAAAGATGTATTTAAAATAAACCTGAAAGCCTCCTCTTCTGCTCTTAGAGAATACGAGAGAGTTGCATTCTTAAATTAGCAACAGCTTCGGCAGTGTGTGAAGGCACATTCATTTAAACAGTAATTCTTGCTTTAGAAGCATTTATCTGACAGCCGATTGTCCCCAACAGCCACTTCAGAGAAAATGTGACTTGTAAAGACTAACCCTATCTTGATGGTTCAAGGCTTCTCGGAACAGCTAACATAATGCATAGAGTAAAAGTACTCAGGTCAGTATAAACATTAGACCAACTTAACAGCTGCCAGATGAATGGTTTCCTAGGATGTAAGTTTTTGAAAGCAATTTTTTTCTTCTGAAAACATGTCTCCAAGTTTCCACACACAACAAAACATCAGCGTAGGTCTGCTTTGGAATACACGGGAATGATTCCCGCCCGCCCCTACCCCCCGTAGGCTCCGACGGTTACCAGCGGCTGTCTACCTGCATACACAGAACAGGAAGCCCTGTTCTGGGGCATGGGAATTCTCTGCTCTGCCTGTGTGCATGTGCGCTGACAAGTGGTCTAAAATCAATAGCACACACATCAGTATGGAACTTTCTTGGCATGTATTTCACCTAGTGAAGGGAAACATTATGTGACTGTTTTCCTGAAAGACTTACTGATTCCCAAACTTGTGCTCCCCAGAGACAACTAGAAAAGAAATCCAGAGTGTGGATTTCTATTAGAGTAGGGCCATGTCCTTTGCTTTTAGAATAGCTTGAAGGAAAAGGGGAGACAGTAAAGAAAAACGACAGAGAAGAGAAAGAGCCTGGAGGATCTGGCTGCTAGTGGAGATGGCTGGGAAGCGCCCTCCAGAAAAAGGTACCAGAAGTCTGGGCTCCAGCCAGTTCTATAGCCGACCTGGTGTGAGGAGCTTACGCAAATGAGGTCTGCCCACCTCTCCTTCCCTGCTCCTCTCTTTTCATACCCTTCTCTCTGCCAATCTATGTCTGTGCAGTAGGAGGAAGTAAAATACCAGACTGAGGCTCCTCTTTGGAGTAGAATAGAGGTGATGGGCTCCAAGCTTCTCACTTCCCTCTTCCCTGGAAAGTGCTACAGAACATACACAGATCAAGGTGCCCAGACCTCGAGCAATTCCATGTTCTTAAATATACACTTGATATGTTCAGTGTTTAACTGTATTTGCCATAGGTTTCATTTTTTAAAAGATTTTATTTTAAAGTTATCTCTGTACTCAATATGGGGCTCAAACTTACAACCCCAAGATCAAGAGTTGCATGTTCTACTGACTGAGCCAGCCAGGTGGCCCTGCCCTATGTTCATTTTTTAACTCAAGAGTAATCAAATGTCATCAAAAGGCTATTGGATATAAAATTAGAGCTTCTACATTTTAAACTTTTAGACTAGATCGATTTGGACATACCCTAAAATCAAGAGATGAGCCACTGAAGAGGTTCCTTGGACCCTTTTTATCAAAGGGCAGGGAAAGGCATGGACCCCAGGAGTCATCATATTTTCCTATAATATACACCTTTAGACTGCTATTGTCTTTGACACCTGATCTACCCAAAAGCAGTGAGAGGAGAAGGAGGGAGGGAGGGAGTGGAGAGGGGAATAGGGAAAGAGGAGGAGAGGGATAGAGAGAGAAACGCAAAAAATTAAAAAGTAAGAAAAGTATGCTAAATGTACTACCCAAGGGGCAAACCCAAATAGCATAAGGTTTGTTAGGTTTTTACAATATGAGATTTTGCTGTTGTTGACTTATCCGATTAGCTGGGACTTTCACTAAGTTAAAATTGTTGGGAACTTCCAGAATCTGTCCTAGCTGCACAATCAGTGGACGTGGTCTGGAAGCACTGTGGGTGGGAGTGGCCAGCTGGCCTCAGAATTCATATTTCACATGCACATTCCACAAAGAGAATAGCTCACATATGCCACATAGAGATGATAGAAGGTTAGCTAGAAAGTGTTATAGCTTCCAAAGATAACAGACACACCAAAAGAAATCACAGAGAAGAAAAGACTTTATCTGCATAGACATTTACATTACCTTACCTGAAATTGGTATATTTTATTTAGATTAACAGACCTAATTTTTGATAAAAATCTGCAAAGTTTTTTTGTCTGCAACAATAAAAACCCATAAAATTTCTATCAGAATATTTCAAGTCAGGTCGATAATCCTACATACCAGGGCTTTGGCAAGTCACAGCCCATTTCTCTGACTAATTCTCCCTACATCTGCCCCCAAAAGTAAAGTGTATGTGCTTCTCCAGCAGCGGACTCTGACTTTATTTAGATCAAGATTAACCTTTAGGGAGTTCGTATTTCATGGAGCCCAGGAATTCAGTGATCAAACACGGGTCTGAAATCCTGGTGCCCCAACACTCATGTACCTATCCTCATCTCCCCTGGCTGTTGTTAATATAAACACTCCAGAAACGGAGGCTGACCAGATGCCAGTAAAATCCAGCATTCTTAAGAGATTTTGGTCCTTCTTTTAGGAAGAACTTTAAAGGTACTGGATTGTCAGTTCTGGAAATGGAAGCATTCTACTGTAGGTGAGAACAAATCCTGCACAAGGAGCCCCCATTAATGTACTTCCATCCCCAATGGATGGGCCATCGGATGTGGGGGCACCTAAGTGAGACCCATGCAGTTGGTAGAGAACAACGATTTCTAAACACGGGTGGTTTTGTGGTCCCAACATCTGTCCCTGAGGAACTGGCCTGAGACTGCTGACTCATTACACACAGCTGTCGCCTGAGCAGATCATTCGCTCACTAATGACTCCATTAAACACCATTCTGGGCTGCAGTTGAGCACATTTGCCTCATGTGCCATGTGAGAAAACAGAATCTTAACTCAGGAGCACAGAAGGGGCTGCTTATGGAAAAGGAGTTGAGAAGGCTTCATCTGAGCAATGACATGTAACAAATTTACTGAAGACGTTAGAGAGAAAATTCCTTAAAATTCAGAAAACTATCCCTACTGGGTTTATCTATATAAGCACATATTTCACAAGGTTCCAGATTGTGTAATAATCTAGTTTTTTAATTTGTTGCTTACTACAGAATGAGGTCACTGGCTCACCTCTGCATGTAATGTATTTTGCTAATTTGCCTCAACTCCAAAACTTACCTCAAGCACAGAGAGGGAAAGCCTGTGTAGTTATGTGGGTGTATTTATTGGTGATTAAAAGCAAAGTATAAAATCCTTCTTTTGCACTGAAATTCTTGCTAACCACTTTTCACAGTTGCTAATGGGTTTTACACCTGCACATTTTGAATTATATTAATTGTGTGAAAGTTGTGGGGAACTAATTGTCTCTGGTGAGAAGGTACAGGTGCGAATATAATGAACAGTAGCAGACTACTTTTCAAAGCCATCTACCTATTAATATAAAGAACCATTTGACAATGAAACAATGTTTTGTCATTTGTGTGTGTGCCTGTTTTTCTTTTGAGGTACTAGCGAGAGTTGTTTCTTACAGGGGAGGATTTTTAAAGTGGTGACAAGGAATCAGTCTGTTCATTCAAGCACTATTTACTAAGTGCCTATTGTGTGTCAGGTACTGCCATGTATGTTAAAACAGATGGATAAATCCAATATCAATGGGAAGAGGCAAGGATGATCTTATAAACCTGATAAGAAATGGATGGACTTATGGAGAGACTTATGACAATATTTCTGAGTAGACCATCAATGACTTACATCTGGATATCGCAAAACATGAAAAGGGATAGAGATGAGCCATTGATATCCAAGCCAGCAGCCTCCTCATTCAGATGACTAGAGGCAATATATCATGTTGTAGGCATTCACAGAATGATCATTATTGAACATTCTATAACACATATCAGTTAGTATATATGTAAGGTTGTATGCTATGGTATTAGAAATACATCTTTTCCCCTTGAATTGCTCAAAGAATGAAATATGTGTGCATGTGCATAAATTATGGCCAAATAGCTAATGTCTACATCTGGGTTAGAGAAGTATGACATTCACAAATAATGAGCCCTCTTACCCTCTTTCAAAGCTACCTAGCCTTTCTGCTTGGATGAGAATTGTCAGCCCAACAGAGTCACCCTGGGTGTCTTACAGTGGCAGCTGTTAAGACTTGTAAGATTTAACATATCCATAGAGCACAAAAACACTGTAACATATCAAAACACATATATATAAGACAGGTAAGTATATATAATATCCAGTTTATTTAATATGCATAAAAATTTTCATACAATGTTCCTCTGAACTTCTGGGTGGTAATTCAAGCCAACCTTGTATGGGGAGAAGAAAGGCTCCTGACACACAGGCCTGCCTCTTCCCCATCTCTGAGAATGGTTACTTCCCAGGCCACAAATGGGAAGAAAGAGTGTATCACTGGTGGGCATGTACCTTATTGAGATCCACAACTGGGTACTTCTGCATGAAGTGGCCTTAGGAATGGTCTCCTGGTCCTCAAATTCAGAGGTACCCTGATATATATTATTTGTCATCCAGAGCTCCAAATTTTTCTAGTATCGGTGAAAGTATATACTATAGTTATATGCATCTTGAAAATATTAATAATCATATTGTTTCTGAATTTGTTTAGAATTTTGTTTAAAAGAGGGTGAGTTCATTTTGTTTTAAATAATTTTATCCTTAAAAAAAATCTAAGAGCAGTTTGCAGATCCTGCAGCCTAACAGGGAAGAAACATTCCCCTGGCATTATTTAGGGCATAAGTATTTATACGTGTTTTAACGTGTCTCTGGGTATTGCCATGTTATAATAAGCTGTTAGTGTTATACACATACATGGAAAACATAAATCTGAAAATGGAATTAATTATATTAATTTGAAAAAATGAAAATAAAAAGGGCACATTCACACAAATAATAATTCAAATAAAAGTGTGTTTTTACAAAAAAACAAAAACAAAAACAAAAAGAGACTTACCCATTGACTACCAAACTGGATCATGCCATGGAGGAAAAAAAAAAAGACAATGAACATAGGGGAAGAGTAAAGAAATGATGAAACAGTAATTACAATGAACAAAATGTCAACTTAAACAGATAATCTAATAAAAATTGATCCATTTTCACCCAATCAACACTCTTAACAAAAATAAATCACGAGGTAAAGTAAGCTGTGTTTCTGAATATAGAACCAAACAAAACATGAATCAAAGTAAAAAAAAAAATGGGACATTTATTTAAAAAGAAAATAAGTCTAATTTTTTTTAGTACGTTTTTACTTAATCTTTAAAACACAGAAACTTTTGTGTAAATAAAAATATTTCATGTGCTATTTTCTGTGCCTTGTGTTTTTTTTTCTTTTTAAAGATTTTATTTATTTGACAGA
>ML108267.1:55328-78174 GCA_003697995.1 Taxidea taxus jeffersonii | reverse complement strand
ATAGAAAGTTAAAAGCCATTTCTGTCAATTTCTATTGATTAAAGAGACCTCAAGTTTAAAAGGCTAAACTACTATTAGAATAACGAGTACATTATTCAAAGTAACGTTTTCATACTTACACATTGAAAATTCAGGACAAAAATTAATCAAATGATTTTTTTTTAATCAAATGATTTTTTAGGATATTTTTCAGAATTATAAAAATTTTTCTAAGGAAATTTTAGACAGGCAGCCAGATCTGATTTAAGCTTAGACCCAGACTTTCTTTCACTGGGAACTGAATCTAGACTCCCACAACTAAGTGTCTGACCCCCTCTGTTACTAGCAACATTTCTCTAATATTTCAGTTGATTTAATGGGAGTCCACTGGGTGATGGTACAGCCAGCTGGACATGGGGCACACAAGAAGAGGAAGGGTATTCTCTACAAGAAGGAACTGGTCATTAGAAGTGAATTAGATGAATATATCTTTCTCTCCCACAAGCCCCCAAATCCTGGCAGCAGATCCCATGCAATACTGGAGATGTACTTATACTAAAAAATGTGCTGTTTATCTGAAATTCAAATTTAACTAGGCATGCTGTAATTGATCAAATAACCCCGCTCTTAAAGCCAATTCTTGCATGGTTGGGAGGAGTCACATCTTCTGTAGTTTCCCCATAACTTAACAGAACATAAATTTCGTCCTTGCTGGGATCTTTTCCTTACACTTCTATTACTCACCTGCTATGGCTCTTCCCAAATCTCAGGTTGAGTCAGGGTCTTCTGGTATTGGTCTCTATGCCCTACTTTTCCTCCCCACCCTGAGCTGAGCAACCAGTTTCAGATCTTATGTCTTTAAGTGCCTTACCCAAACACAACCAAACCTTACTGTCATGAGTATCTGTGTTCAGATAACCTATATTTTCATGAACCTCAGTTCTGCCCAGACTTCTGGTTGTAGCCCTTCCACAATCTGATGCATACTTCTAATGTCCAGAAGATAGTTTTGTAGCTCACATGACCTTTGTACATGAAAACAATACTAATCTGGCATTGTGAAGGCTTTACTTTATGTTATGTTTATTAGACAGATGGTAACAAATTGTATTATATGTGCCGATTCTGCTTTGTGATAAGTGACTCGCTGTTGACTATGTTGTAAGGGTTTTTTTAAGAAGTGGTTGGTTATGGGGCGCCTGGGTGGCTCAGTGGGTTAGGGCCTCTGCCTTCGGCTCGGGTCATGATCTCAGCTCCTGGGATCAAGCCCCATATCGGGCTCTCTGCTCAGCATTGAGCCTGCTTCCTCCTCTCTCTGCCTGCCTCTCTGCCTACTTGTGATCTCTGTCTGTCAAATAAATAAATAAAATCTTAAAAAAAAAAAAAGGAAGTGGTTGGTTAGATTATCTCTGCTCAAAGCTAAATGGGTTAAAGGGGTGTTTCCATTTATCCTATTAACATTTTGGCTGAGCGATCTTAATCCTGGAAACATGTTGCAATGTGTTAAACATGTTACAAGTTATACATATCATGCAGGGAGGTTATCTGGCATTTTTTTCTTTTGTTTCAAATATTGCTGCCTTGTCCCCACTTCCAGAGAATCTGATTCATTTGATCTTGGGTTTGACCCAGATAGTTGTATATGTTAAAATTTTCCTGGTCATTCTTATGTGCATCACAATTAAGAACAACCTAAAATGAAGCAGAAATGGGATCAGAGTATCACAGTTAATACTTACTCTGTTTATTATTGACCCACTAAAATTTGGATGAAAATAATTCTGGGGGTAAGCAGTTCTTGGTAGGATCTTGGATAATAACCTCTAAGAAAGAAGAAGAGGATTCTAGGTAGACGGAAGGCAATCAAAGCACTGCTAATGAAGGAATGTATGTTATGTTTTGGAAACGAAGGATAGATTGGTAGGACCAGAGGTGCCGGTAGAGGAGATATATACATTTGTGCATGAGATTCTTTCTGCTTACCAGGCTTCTTCAAACAGCTTATGGAATCAGAACTGAAGTATTAAATACTATGGATTGTACCCAGAATATATAATGTTCATTAGGCTCAAAAAGCTTAGAAAATGTCCAGGTTCTTTGTGAACTAAAATCAAGAATGAGGGGCACCTGGGTGGCTCAGTGGGTTAAAGCCCCTGCCTTAAGGTCAGGTCATGATTCCAGGATCCTGAAATGAGTCCCACATGAGGCTTTCTGCTCAGCAGGGAGCCGGCTCCCCCTCTCTCTGCCTGCCTTTCTGCCTACTTGTGATCTCTCTCTGCCAAATAAATAAATAAAATCTTTAAAATCAAGAGTGACACCAGAGAAGACTTGAATCAGGGTACTGACAAACACTCAGGAACTAGTACCAATGGATAAGGATGAATCACTGAAGGATGAGAAAGAGAAAACTAGTTTGCGTGTGAGATTGTTTCCAACTCAAATTGGATGGCACATTCTGACTTCCATTCCATTCCATTCCAGTTTGCATGTGAGATTGTTTCCAGCTCAAATTGGATGGCACATTCCAGCTGTGGACGAGGCAGCTTGATAATGGAGCTGCTTCCACGCACATGTGCTTGTCTATGCATATAGACACAAGACACCTTCTCAATCCCATTCACATCTCCTAAAATATTATCTCCATTTTCACTCCAGCCCTTTCTCACCTTTACCTGTGGAAGCATTCAGAGGATTTCTCTCTGAATATTTTAGAGGAACCTAAGAATATAGTCATACAAATAATTGTAATCATTTTTTCATGTTTAATAAAAAGAGGAAAACTAATCCTTCTGGGAATTTCTTCCCAAAGAGAAATTACTCAAACTGAATATAGACCTTTCCTCCCTCTTTGTATCGTCATGATCATCATCATCCTTCAAAGACTTCCAGTGAAGAAGGAAGAAACTAATTGCTGTTGTCTTCTGGAAGGCTTTGACAAAGAGAAGTGTGAGTTCATCCTCTACACATCGGGATTAGAAGCCCCATGAGGCTTCTCCTCATTCTTTTAATGCTGTGACAATGATTCTGCAGGATAAATGATGACCACCATCTAGAGATGGGTCTGTGGAGGTAGATGGGAACAGGGACTGTGGTTAAATTGCTAACTTCACAGAGAAGAATGTTCCAGAGGTGTAGCCGCTTTGCTTGCCTCCTTCCCTACAGACTCACTTCCAAAGACTTGGTGCTACACATTTTTTTTTAAGATTTATTTATTACTTGAGAAAGAGAGTGCAAGCAGGGGAGGGGCAGAGGGAGAGGAAGAGGGAGAGACCCTCAAGCACATCCCTGCTTAGTGTGGAGCCCCACACCAGGCTCAGTCTCAGGACCTAGAGATCATGACCTGAGCTGAAATTGAGAGTCAGACCCTCAACTGACTAAGCCACCTGGGTCCTCTGGTGCTGCATATCCTGTACCAGATGCTCCCTTAGTGAGTCTCATACAGTGTAGACCTTCTGTTCACTTAGGCACCAAAGCAAACATTTTTCTTTTAGTAACACCTTGAGGAGGAAATTTAATTACCCTTCATCAAGTAGGGGATTTCTCCCTATATACTTTCTCCCTGTTATATTTTTAAGAATATGTAATCCTGAATCATCCATGAAGGTAGGAATGGATCTGATTCATTTAGAGCTATAGTGGCCCAATGCCAGTACCACACCTGCCCCAAAGCAAGTGTTCAATAGAAGTTTGCCAATAAATATATGAATGAAAGAAGGAAACTGAAAAGGAAATCTGACTTTACAAGAAAAGAAAATGTAATTTATTACCTAATATAAAATGTAACCAAAGCAGTGATTTAGTTTTCTTTTTATTTTCTTTTTTCAATTTTTTAAAAGATTTTTTAAAAATTTATTTATCTGACAGAGAGATAGAGAGCACAAGCAGGCAGAGCAGCAGGCAGAGGGAGAGGGGGAAGCAGGCTCCCTGTTAAGCAGGGAGCCCGATGCAGGGCTCTATCCCAAGACCCTGAGACCAGGACCCGAGCAGAAGACAGACCAAGATACCTAAGTGCCCCACCAAAGCAGTGGTTTAAATGTGAATTCTGAATGGAAAATAAGCTGGCCAAAAAAAACACATGTTTTTCCACAAAAGCTTAGGAAAAGACTCTGTCCCAAGGAACTTAAAATTAATCCATCTCACATATGCAAATATTGATAAGGCATGTAGTATGAAAAGAGAAAAATAAAGTCAACATCTTAGATAAATGTACTAATGTCTCAGGAAAAAATTATAAATCTATCCAATGAAAGGTAAGCACACTTTACATAAATTGTGACTGTAACAAATGGGATAATGATAATGGAAATTAATATATTGCTGGATTTTTTTTTCGTTCCCATTTTGTTGAATAAACACGTGACTCATTTTATGATAAAATCAAAATCATTCATAAAAGTAGAGATGGAATTGGTATGAGTTGAAATGAGACTTTCTTCTCTTGCATTATACATGAGCAATTTGCCAAATTGCCAACTAACTGTCCAGAGGCCCATTTTTTAATACACGGATGAGCTAATGTAGCTGTACAGATGATGGTAAAAGGAGGAGTTCACCTTGCATTAGCCTTGACTCATCACAATAAATTTAAAATGTTACCAGAAATAGTCGTCCTCTTTTTGTAAATGACCTACATGCCGTGATTTAAACATTTGCATGTCCAAATGCCTTGATGGAGGGCATTCTGCCTTCCTAAAAAGATAGGTCTCTTGAGGGAAGAATGCTAAATAAGGACCCAGAGGCAAAGTTGATAGCTGGTGATATCATGAAGAGGGAGCCACCTGAGAGCCGTGGTCTTGTACTCCACCCACACTGAGAGACCCATTAATGAAGAAGTCAAATTATGAAGGAATTAGTATTAATGGAAATATTCTTTGACTTACTTTTCAACCAGAGAAACTCCTTTTTAAGATCTTTAGAGGGGGGGCACCTGGGTGGCTCAGTGGGTTAAAAAGCCTCTGCCTCCGGCTCAGGTCATGATCCCGGGGTATTGGGATTGAGCCCCATGTGGCTCTCTGCTCAGCGGGAAGCCTGCTTCTTCCTCTCTCTGCCTGCCTCTCTGCCTACTTGTGATCTCTGTCTGTCAAATAAATAAACTCTTTAAAAAAGAAAAAAAAGATCTTTAGAGGGATTGCCTCCTGATTTTTCCATGTCTCTTATAGAATGAAATACACTTTAGAGCTGCCTTCATCGTTTATACAACAATGTTGAATTGTAGATAAATAAATGACATGAATTTAAAGTGAGATATTCCTGAATAAGAATTTTGGCTCCATCACCTTATTATGGTATAAATCTGGATAAGTGCCCCAGCGTCCTAGAGCCCAGGTTTCTGTATTTGTGATGTATGGATAACCATTCCTACATAATGGGGTGATGGTAAACAGCAAGTAAAATAATACATGTTAGTTTCTATTGTAATATTGGCAGCCTCTGGTGTATGAAGAATGGACTACCTGATGGAAACACACAGGAGAATAAATTCTCTCCTACCCTTCAAAAAGCTCAGTCTTGTAGGGAAGTTAGACATGACACAATATTTATAGCATGACCCATATGTCCAATAACCTCAATATGGGGAAAACCATGAAATACAGTGAAGGAATTTTCCACTCAGTTTTACTGTATGGTGACTAAGATAACATAATAAAAAATAAAAATAAATAAATACTTGGGTTTTTTTTCTATCTCTATTTCAAAGATCTTTGTAAAGAAGTGTGATTTCCTTGGAGATTCAATTCCTCTGATTCCTTTCTCATCATGAAGATGATGCTTACACCTTTGGGTATTGAAGTTTTTCTTAAGCACACTGTAGAAAATCCTCTGAAAACACACACACAATGATCAAGAGGACAGAGTGCATAATAATAATTCAACTAAAAATTAAAATTGTATGGGATCAATACCAAATGAATGTCACAGACCATGAAGACTTACAGAAGCAAATATCCAATTCTCACATTTCATATTTTAAGCTAGATTTAGTGTGTTCATCGACAAGTTATTATGATACTGTAATGAATGAATGATGCATTAGTCAAGATGGGAGCTCATGCTGCAGTAGTAAGCAACTCAAAATCCAAATCTCTTACAACAAATAGATTGCTTTGTTTTGTTTTCACAGGAGGTCTCTGCATATTTCTTTGTCAGCTGGGTACTCAGGCTAATAAAAGTTCCACTGCTATCTCGATTCAAACCCTCGATTTGTCATGATTGAGGGAGAGAGCTTATAAAATTGGTTACACTTCTTAACTATATTCACTTGGAAAGAATACATTTTTCACCTCACATTTCCTTAATAAAAACAAGCCATAAAAAAAAAAAAAAAAAAAAAAAACAAGCCATAACATCAAGGGGATTGGAGTGTGCCTTGGGAGAGGGAAGACTCAGTAATGAATGACACGTACTAATGTCTACTACAATCTACCCTTCCTTTTCCATATACAACAAACCAACACTCACCCCCTCTTTACATAAGTACCCAAAGTCCCATTTAGTACACCATCAAGCTCTCAAAGATGCATAGAAATGTCTTCATCAAGTACAACTACAGTTCTTTTTAATCATTTTGACCAATAAACTAAAACAAACAAACAAAAAAAGCCAGGCTGATTCCCGCCCCCCATTGAACCACTCTACAGTGGTGGAACAAGGATGGGACCGCTGCATCAAACACTCCCCTTTGAAGAGGGAAACGATAGGTACACAGTCACTGGTACAGGGCAACACTGAAACCCCACTAGACAGATGATATGAGAGTCTTTGAGCTGTAAAGGGAGAATTTATCTTAATTCCCTTCCTTGGGAAGAATTCTTAATTCCACTCCCCAAAAAAGATTGTTCATGTTTCTTCATTTTCTGCCTTCAGCTTGTAGAGTCTTCCTTTTTTATTTTCTTCTTCAACCACAGTAAAGAAAGTGCTGAGGATGAACTTCTTTATCAGGAGGGAGTGGAAGGAAGGTCTGTGAGAATTTCTACATGTTCTATCTAGGTGGTTAGGTGCTCAAGAGTCATTTTACACCTAAAATAATCTCAGCCTCCTGGTTCCCCCATCAGTGATTTGGACAATTTCTTATCAATATCTTATCAGTTTGATTATCAGTTTGATTCCAGTGGG
The DNA here is from genome assembly GCA_003697995.1 of Taxidea taxus jeffersonii. Taxonomy (NCBI): domain Eukaryota; kingdom Metazoa; phylum Chordata; class Mammalia; order Carnivora; family Mustelidae; genus Taxidea; species Taxidea taxus. The sequence continues at coordinate 71,082 of ML108267.1, read as the reverse complement.
TAATGTATGGCAGTAATCATACTCATGTTCTTTTCTGAAATGGTCTCCAGAACATCCAGAACAAAACTGCTTTTTCTTTTTCTTTTGGTGTTTTTTTTTTTGTTTGTTTGTTTGTTTGTTTTGGTTTTTTTTTTGTTTTTTTTTTTTTTTTTTGGTTTCTTGGCTTCAAGGAGTTTTATTCAATTTAGTGACTAGGGCCTTGAACCTTTGAACTTACCTAGCTTTTTGGAAGGACCACAACAGTTATGATTTATGCTCTACCCTGATTTTAATCTAATTGAAAAATGTACAGGGTAGCAGGGTACCATATTCTACTTCTTGATCCTTTCCCTGAACCATTTGAAAAGGTTGGAAGTTTATACTAAACATTTGAACCTAGAAGACTTTCTTAATTTTATCTTCTACTGTATAGGGTCAAGAATATTATTGTTACCTTGCCAGGTTCTGAGTTTTTGAATGCTTTACAATCCTTTTTACATTCCTTTTTAAAAATTAATTGTTGGGGCACCTGGGTGGCTCAGTGGGTTAATCCTCTGCCTTCGGCTCAGGTCATGGTCTCAGGGTCCTGGGATCGAGCCCCGCAACGGGCTCTCTGCTCGGCAGGGAGCCTGCTTCCCCCCTCTCTCTGTCTGCCTCTCTGCCTACTTGTGATCTCTATCTGTCAAATAAATAAATAAAATCTTAAAAAAAAAAACTGTTTAAAAAAATAAATAAAAATTAATTGTTTTTATTAACATATAATGTATTATTTGCCCCAGGAGTACAGGTCTGAGAGTCGTCAGTCTTATACACTTCACAGCACTCAGCATATCACATACCCTCTCCAATGTCCATAACCCAACCACTCTCTCCATATCCCCCTACCCCCAGCAACCCTCTCAGCTGCTCATTATTTTGTGAGATTAAGAGTCTTTTATGGGGATGCCTGGGTGGCTCAGTGTGTTAAAGCCTCTCCCTTCGGCTCAGGTCAGGCTCAAGTCATGATCTCAGTGTCCTGGGATCAAGCCATGGGGGGTGCCTGGGTGGCTCAGTGTGTTAAAGCCTCTCCCTTCGGCTCAGGTCAGGCTCAAGTCATGATCTCAGGGTCCTGGGATCGAGCCCCATGTTGGGCTCTCTGCTCAGCAGAGAGCCTGCTTCCCCCCCTACCCCACCCCTTGCCTGACTCTCTGCCTACTTGTGATCTCTAGAGAGAGTCAAATAAATAAAATCTTTTAAAAACCCAGTCTCTTATGTTTTGTCTCCCTCCTCATCCCATCTGCTTTGTATGCTGCTCTTTCCTATGCTCACCTTTATCTTGTAGTATCTTGCCAGGTAAAGCTGACAGCATTCAACACTACTAACATTATGTGTATTAACTTCAAGAACTATAAGTCTACTAGGTACATGGTTCACTGGGGTCACTAGGCACAACTTCCTCTGAAGTTATCAGAGATGAGAATTTCAACAAATGCTATGCCACTGCATAGTAAGGAAATCCTTCTCTTAAAACTCTCACATCGATAACCTCACTGTTTGCCATATAATTGTGTTTTGTTTGAAGCTGTACTCTTTTTTAACATGTGACAATTACCATATTTGTCAGGATAGATTAGATAATGCTATGTAACAAATAAGACCCAGATCTCAGTGGGTTTAAGCAATAAGAATTATTTCTTGATTTTATGCCTCAGTCCAATGGAGGTTGTGAAAAGTGGGGATGGGGGAAGAGAGGATGGAGGAAAGCTCTGTTTGCCTGGGATCCAGGCTGACAGGGGTTCCCTTTGCTCATAGTGCCCTGTAATGCCAATAATGAGGGTGTGTGACCTCCAACCACTTAAGTAGTTCAACTAAGGCAAAATATCTAACTTACAACTTTGTAAATTGAAATACAAGCTGAAATATTTTTATGACGGTTTTTTATGATGCTTTAAAACATGTTCATATTTGTAGACCCCACATATAACATGCCTCGTATTAGAGAATAAAACTTGAAACATTTCTCACATAACATTAATAAGCATCAGATATTATTGACCATGCTAGTCAAAGTACCTATTCTTTCATTTCAATTAATCATTGAATGAAATGTTTCAAATCTTTTTTAATGTTGAGCAGTCATTGTGAAAATATAGATAAACAATTGACCAAAACAAATAAAAACAAAGACCTTACATTGAAACAGTAAAAGTGCCCCCAAGGGAAAGAAGTAACAAAAGACATTGTGAAAGCATGAATTACACAGGTTAAAAAATAATGGCCACCCTAATTTTGGCTAGGGCTTTGTATCTTCATACTTTCAGGAAGAATTTCCGCTGATGCCGAAATGGACCCTGGCCCACCACTGGGACCTTGCTGCTCCAATGTGGACCAGTTGCAGCATCAGCATACTCCGGGAGGTGTTTAGAAATGCAGAGTCTCGGCCCACCAGGCTTCAGTTAGAATCTGTTTTTTAGCAAGATGCAGGTGTTTTCTATCCATGTTAAAGTTTAAAGAAATCCTGCACCAGAGAATTGTAAGATTATTTCGAATTATTTGTTAAATTAAAGAAAGCCTTTGACAGTCCGTACAACCCCTACAAAAACCTGTAGGCATAAAGAAATTGAAAGTACCTTTCTTGGGATGCCTGGGTGGCTCAGTTGGTTAAGCAGCTGCCTTCAGCTCAGGTCATGATCCCAGCGTCCTGGGATCGAGTCCCACATCAGGCTCCTTGCTCAGGAGGGAGCCTGCTTCTCCCTCTGCCTCTGCCTGCCACTCTGTCTGCCTGTGCTCTTTTGCTCTCTCTCCCTCTCTCTCTGACAAATAAATAAATAAAATCTTAAAAAAAAAAAAAAGTACCTTTCTTCTAGTCAGTTTTGAAATTAGAAAATTCCTGAGAAGATAGACACAAACAATCTGTGCCCTCTTTCCCCTACCTACCTTCCAGATCACATAAGCCAATAAGTGATCTACTGGGTTTGCAGAAACCTGATCTGAAGAAGGACATTTGCATTTTCAAATGTCATGTCAGTAAGACTTGGATGTTGCCTGTGTGTTAAGGACCCCAGATTTGTGTCAGACCCTCTGACTTGGCAGGGCACATTTGGTAACAAGCTGTGGAGGAGAGAGCAGCTTTTACTTTATTCTAAACCAGTCGAGAAGAGAATTTACCCTAGGGAGAGGAAGGTGACTCCATCCTGTAAGACAGACTCTGGAGTGGGAGGAGGAATATCAGGGGCCAGAGTATCAGTGATATGTCAGGGTTACGCAGGAAACACTGATATGTGTGGCAGCCACATGTGCCTTCTTGCCCTTTCAAAACAGCTATCAGATACGACACTCCTCTGCTGCAAATTCTGCCTATAGAGACCAGACCCAGGCTCTGCCCTGGACTTCAAGCCCTGCAGGACCTAGTTTCGGTGACCTCTCGGTCCTCCAGCTACCCTTCCTCCTCCTCACTTCATGTGTTCCAGATGAACCAGCGGCCAAGCATGCACCAGCCTCAGGTCTTCTGCATTTCCCATCACCTCTTTCTGGAATGTTCTCTCTCAGACACACACAAGGATAAGCCTTTTGTCACTGCATTGAGGTTTTCTTATCTAGTACTCCTAACCTGAGCCCCAGCATGAATGCCCAGTGGACCTGCACCCACCCCAACCCATATCCCCCTATTCTCTTTCCCTCTTTTATCCTTTATAACACCCATCTCTGTCTAACATATTTATGATTATTTATTTAATTAATTGTCCCCATCCACCAGAACACAAACTCCACCAGAATAGTGACTTTGCCTCCCCACTGCAGTTACCTGTGTCTAGTGTCCTGTGACAGGAGCTCATGAATGATAAAATCAGTGTCTGAGTCAGGGTTCCTGTGATGTTTCTATACCTCCCATAAGGCTCTCACCGCCCCCCAGCAAGACCTGTCACCAGCCCCTAAGACCTCAGTCCACTCCCTTCTCCCAAACTCAAAACGTCTGGTTTATAGAGGTTTCTTTTTATTTCTTTATTTGACAGAGAGATAACAAGTAGTCAGAGAGGCAGGCAGAGAGAAAGGGGGAAGCAGGCTCCCTGCTGAGCCTGATGTGGGGGCTCGATCCCAGGACCCTGAGCCGAAGGCAGAGGTTTAACCCACTGAGCGACCCAGGTGCCCCAAAATGTCTGGTTTATAAATGAGCTGACTTTGTACTGTCACTTAAGAGGAGGTCTATAGGAGATACCAAGATATTAAGAGATAACGAGGTATTAAGAAGCCTTAATTTCTAAGGAGAACTTGGTTAGAAGTTTTAACCTTTCCCATATATAGTTTCTGGTGATTTCTGTCACAAATTACCACAAACTTCATGGTTCAAGACAACAGAAATGTATTCTCTCTTTTTGCTGGAGGCTAGAAATCCAAAATCAGCACTACAGCCAAAATCGATGTAGCAGCAGGGCACATTCCCTCCAGAAATTCTAGGGGAGAACCATTTCTTATCTCTTCAGGCTTCTGGTGGCTGCCGGCATTCCCTGGCTTTTGGCTGCATCACTCCAATCTTCAAGAGCAGAATATTCAAATCTCTATGCTTCATCTTCTTTTCCCCTTCCCCTTCCTGTGTGTCAAGTTTCCCACCTCCTCTCTTTTATAAAGATACAGGTGATTGCCTTTAGGAACAACTTGAAAAACCCAGGAAAAAAACCTCTCCATCACAAGATCCTTAATTGATCACATCTGTAAAGACCTTTTTCTCCTCTCCTCTCCCCTCCCCTTCCTTCCTCTCCTCCCTTCTGCTCCCTCCCACTCCCCTTCCTTTCCTTTCCCTTCCCTTCTCTTCTTCTCTCTTCCTTTCCTCTCTTCCTTTTCTCTCTCTCTCTCTTCCTTCCTACCTTCCTTCCTTCCTTTCTCTCTCTCTTTCTTTCTTTCTTTCTTTCCTCCCTCCTCTTCTTCACCCCCTCTTCCCCTTCACCTCCTCTTCCTCCTCCTCCTTCTCTTTCGTCTCCTTCTCCTTCTTCTAACAGGTTCTAGGGAATAAGGGATTAGGTCAGAAATGTTTTTCAAGGAACCCTTTTCCATCTACACACTATAGATTTTGTAATTTATATTAAAAGACAATTCATAAAATACTTTAACAACATTTCAAAGAGGAAAAGAAATTAAGAATCAAAGAATTAATTTTTAGTATTCCAATGTAAAGTTGTATAATTTTTCTTCACTTTTTCCCCAAATAGTATGTGCTTCTTGGAATGGCTTTGATTTTGGTATCATCCAATATGATAAAATTAACTATAACTGCTTCTGATTAAATGGAGTATTGGCTTAAAAAATGCCAACTAAAATTAAATCTTATTGTAAAAATGAAACTTAATTGTTTTAAGGAAGAACAATATTCGGTGCTCTGGTTTTACAATGTTTGCACATAAAAGCAAATATATATCTGTGTAGTTTTGATAATTTGAAGCCCCCCTTTTGTTTTTTATATGTAATTTGTACACAGAAAGCACACTGTATAATGCATGGGTAATATTTGAATGGTGATATAAATATATTTTTAGTCATGAATTTTATCTGTTTCACTTTAAAGGAAATATCATTTGCACATATTCATGGGTTATGAATGCATGAGAGACACTGTTTTTCTTCATTTAGTACTTTTATGTTGGTGGAGAACAGAATTCTCTAGTTATTAACAGATTTAGTTCTCTGGCAAAATCCTATAAGAGGAAATTGAGAATGCCATGAATAATACTGAAGACTCACACATGGATTCAGAAAATCTTCAACTGCCCTTGATTTTAAATGCTTTTAGAATCTTTTCAAAACCTAAAACAACATGTGGTTATTTGAAATGCCGTGATATGTTATTCTGGCTAAAAAGGTATTTGTAATGAGGGTTGCGAAAAGAAAAAAAAAATGATGTCAAGTTGTATTTAGTTGAGATTATTTAAATTCCCTTTCACCTTTGAAGTCTTTAGGTCCTATTATTTTCTAAACAATAGGATTCTAATAATCACACATTCCACATTTCCTCCAATTGTAGGATGCATGTTTTTATTTTTATGTTTTAATATTTCTGTAGTTGAAAAACCTTTCTACTATAAAGGGAGGAATAAATTGTGATACCCTGGGATGAATCCTTCTCCATCCAAGTGAAAACAGCCATTAGGGTGAGGGATGTTTTTATTCCATTTTCATGTTTATCTTCATTGGTAATTCCATAAGGAGTTGACCTGTAGAGTTTCTATAACTCTTGCTATTGTTTAAAATGCTTTCCATGACATGACATTATCATTCCTCACCGAAACAAAAAGTTGGACATGCATAATATTTCCAGAAGTGAAACTTGGAGCAGTGTACTTTGCCAAGGCTCTTGGAATGGACTGTAGATATTTCAGTTAGTTGAGGTTGTATCTTCAAGTATCATTATTCCAGCATTGAAAAGCTCACACTGTAATTCTATAAAATACTGGATGTCAATTCTCTGTGACTCTATTTGTGTTGCTTCCTAAGCCCTGGAAAGCATTTGGCTCAGGCTTAACTCATGGGCCATGGTTATTACAGATGATAGAATTGCCCCCTAGACTTCCTTCTTGTAGGTTAAAGTAGAGTCTGTGGAATTGCTACTACATCCTGCCTATCTGAACTAATGTTTCTCTTGAATAGAAAGGTCAATACAGAAACTGAAGGAGAAAGACATCTAGCTTTCTAAGGTGCCCCTGATAGTTTATGGGATTTATTTAACTCTTAACTCTGGGATCCTGGGAATATGGGGATGACTTGAATGCTGTATGAAACAAATTAAACAGATTTGGTTACAGCCTCTGCCAATCAGATTAATCAGAGTGGCTGACAGAATGATGTGGTCATGGGAAAATTTACCAAGAACCATGATGGTACAGAAATGCTAATATCGTGGATACTGCTCTTGTTGTATACACTGTCCTTTATCTTTGACCCAGGAATCTTTTGTCTTCTGCCAGCATCCATGAAACAATGGAAGGCTAACATATAAGCTTACAAGTATGGTGAAATTGCAGATCCTTCAAAGTTCTTGACATATAAGAGAAACTGTTTAACCTTTAACAATATGTTATTCAATTAAAGAAAAAATTGAAATGGATTTCGCTTGATAGAAATGTGTACAGAATTTCCTGATATTCTTTTATTTCCCTTTGAAAGTTATACAGTCAATCCTAAAGGTTATAAAGAAGTTAAAATCTCAAGCACTAGATGAAGAAAGAAAATAGTGTATTTGATGCCTTTTATAAGTGCTAATGGCCAAAAGTAATTCAGAAATACCTTGAATCTACAAATACAAGCAGAATTTAGAATCAAACTTTGATTATGGAAATGAAGAAAGTGGGAGATAATTGTATGCAAAAGTGTGTACTATTGTTACACAGACTATTAAAATATATTTAATATATATATTTTCTCCAAAAGTTTTATTACCTTGGCTATACATCAAATAATTGATGGAATTTTGGACTCAAAAGTTTTTAATTCTTTCTCTCAAAGATAATTTATTGCTCTTAAAAAATATAATTTATTACATCTATAAAAAATAATACTCACAACTTTATACTCTTCAAATTTTTAAAGAGAGAGAAAGCTTATGGATGTACTTGAAACAAGTAACAGAAGAGAATTGGTTTAGTTAAGATTGAAGTCTAGAAAGAGAGAAAATTATCATTTTTCTCCTTGTTTGTATATTTCCATTTTTATACCTTAAAATATAACACTAAGAATTTTTTTATGATTTGTCTTATAATTTTTGGAAGCAGAAACACTCTTTGTTTCCATTTCTCTTTTTACTTTGCACGTACTTGAAATGATAAAGCAGTAACCCATGATTCTTAAGCTATTTAGGACAGTTAAAAAAAACAAGTAGGCATCACACCAAAGCTGTTTCTTGATCTTCCCACAGTGAAAAGTACTGTTGTCCATGGGAAATGACTGCAATAGTTTTCAATAAACTGCAATAAATTTCAATCTTCCCTGTAACCCTTCCCAGATACCTTGCCCAGGTCATATATGGCAGTAATCTACTTCTCTACTAACATATCCACATGTTGAACTGGACGTAGTTTTACTGTATCTCAACAATATTGATATTGATAAAAATTTCTGACTATAAGTCAATCAGAGAAAGACAACTATCATATGATCTCCCTGATATGAGGAAGTGGAGATGCAATGTGGGAGGTTTAGGGGGTAGGAAAAGAATAAATGAAACAAGATGGGATCGGGAGGAAGACAAACCAAAAGAGACTCTTAATCTCACAAAACAAACTGAGGGGGGCTGAGGGGAGGGAGATGGGGAGAAGTTGGTACGGTATGTGCATTGGGGAGGGTATGTGCTATGGTGAGTGCTATGAAGTGTGTAAACCTGGTGATTCACAAACCTGTACCCCTGGGGCTAATAATACATTATATGTTTATAAAAAAATTTAAAAATATTAAAAAAATATTTAATCCCCCCAGTCATTGCAGCATTATTTACAATAGCCAAGACATGGAACCAACAAACGTGTTGGGTGAATGAATTTTTAAAAATGGGGGTGTCTGGGGGTGTCAGTTGATCATCTGCCTTTGGTTCAGGTCATGATTCCAGGGTCCTGGGACCAAGCTCAGCATGGGCTCCCTGCTCAGCAGGGATCCTGCTTCTCGCTCTCCCTCTGCCACTTCCCTTGCTTAAGCGTGTTAATAAAAATCTTAAAAAAAAAAAAGAAAAGAAAAAAATTCTGACTATTCATGTTATGGAAAGCTACTATAAACTCATGACTTTTGCTCCTTTATTGCTGTGAGGAATTAATAACACTTGTTATGTTGTATTCTTACTACATTTGTTGTTTCTCTTTGAAAGGCAATACTACATTTTGTTCCATTTGTGTATTCTTTACTTCCTTATGTAGTGGTCATAAATATTTAATCAGTGATTGAAAGCCAATCAAAGGAAAATATATAATACAATCAATTTTTCTTATTCACAGTAGTTACATCCTAAAAATTTGTCACAAACACTGAATTACTGAACACTGAATTGCTGTTTCTAGGGGAAATACAGGGTGAGGTTTCTGTGAGTCTCGGTCACAATATTTTTGTTAATGATCGATAGACAGCCATGTATTTAAACAGACAGTGTGTGTCTGTTTATAGAAACTTTATTAAATACATACTGTTGATTCATTAACATTGAACTTATGGCCAAGAACACTATAACCCATGGTTTCAGGAAGCTTACCTAGATTTTCTCTGTAAAGCACATCACAGCTTTCTTGTACTTGGAGAACATTAGACAGTCCTTTATCATTACACGCGGGGACCATTTTAAATGGTGAAATTACCAAAAGACACAAAAGTACAAAAAATGACACTAAGTAGACCACAAAAAAGGACACTTGTTTGTAATATGAGAGCTGAAGTAAGAAAGCAGATTGACATCGACTTCAACCTCAGTTAGGGATGTGTCCATAACGAGCCTCAAATTTTTGCTTTTCTGTGCATGTCTGCAAATGACCATGAAAACACTGAGATTGTACACTCGGGGGTGACAAATTTTAGTGAGTAAGAAAGTTTGCAAATATGGAACTTGCAAATAATGAGGACTGACTATACACATATTAATTGCCCTTCTGGTCATGCTTAGTTTCCCAAAACAAGGTTTGAACTTAAATTGCTTCTGAGACACAAGTGTCAACACTGAAAACACTGAGTTTAGGACCTTGTTATCAAGCATACACTTACTAAAATCCCAACATGTATTTTACTGACTCTGTTTTCTCTGTTATGCTTATGTAGTTCTATAGATTTTGGATGCATATTCTCTACAGTTTTTTTTTTTGTCTATGGAATAAACGTTTAAATGTTTAAAGTATATTTGTTTCTCACTATCTGCATTCAGGGATCACCCTTTATTTTCATTTCCAAAGAAGAACACGGGGTGAACCATAAGCCAGATGCGTAAATACCAAAAAATTAGGAAGTATAGCAGACAAGAAGAGCTAATCAGCACAAGTGATCACTCCTCATAGCTTGGTGGCAAGAGGAGCAGCAGCATGAGAGATAATAGATTAACCAATGTCCCAAGAGAACAATTATCCCTGAATCATCTGAATTAGTAATTCAGAATTACTAAATTACAGAAAGCCTCTGAATTACTAATAGTTTATACTATGAAATAAGCTTTCTGTGGGTCAAAAATGGGCAATTTTATATGGCTCCAGGTAATAATTAGGATGGGTTATAATAAGTCATAACAGAGAAAATAGTAAATGGATGTGAGGCTTCCAACGGCTGGCACTTCACTGCCAGATATCTACAGAGGTGGTTTCCAGGGAGGTGTTGAAGTGACAAAGGTTGGAAAGAGGGAGGGTGCTGTGCTGTTGTAAAATATATAAACCAGGCTCACTATTGTACTGTTGGATCTTAGCTGCAGTTGAATTTTCTGCTATGGTGACTCGAATCGTTGGTGCGGAAGACAGTGAACTACCTGAGGAATATTTGCAAACAATTATCTTGGTAACTGTGATTTGATAATGGTGACCACGCACCCTTTAACAGGACACAGCTGTAAATTTTTAAATAAATATACAAATTTACTTTGTGAATTGGGAGATAGGTGACACATATCTAGATATAATTTCACTTTTTAATAGATCTCCATACACCTTCACTTATAACCCCGAGTGAAATCATCACCAACGTTGAACAAATGTCCGTTATGGTTAAAGCATCATTTTAAGATCTGGAGAGGATACAGAGATAATGAGCATCCTTTGGGATTTTAGATTCTGGTTGGAAGCACGATATATGTTACAAAAATTAGAGAGATTGGTATGCTTTTAAATAATTTTTAGATTATGATATCAAAGAACAATTCATTAGTAGTAGTAGTAGTTAATATTATATTACATAAAATAAAGTTCACTATTTTGTTGTGGAATCCAGTAGCTTGACTGTAGTGGTTACTACACTGTGGGGATTCCTCTGGTGTTCTGCTTCCAAAAAGACAGTCTCCAGTGCCGACTGACCAGTGGGAAAGACTGGGTTTGGGCATCTAAGATGTCCTTCTTAGTCACTCAATATCTAAATCACCTGAAAATTAAAGCAAAGACATCAGATGGAGAACCAAAACACCACCTTTTTACACTAATTATGGAAGAATATTGGAAGTTTTCTTAAATCAGAGTGCATGGAGACTTTTCAGACTGTACCCTAGAACAGATACCATGTTCTCAGTCATCCCCTTGGGTGAGAGGGGGAGAAAGAAAGGGCTCCTCTTCTTAGAGGATGGAAGATGATAGAACCGGGTTTATCTTTCTGCCATTCTGAGTCAGATCAACTTCTCTTCTCCCTTCAGCACAGGGTGAATAAGTGAGTGGGGGCAGGGAAGCATACCATCACTCCTGCTGTCAGATAAAGTCCTCAGTGCACAAATATCAGTGAAAACAGAAAATTATTTAACAACTTCAATTTCTATGCACTGCAAATGGTCATAGACAGAGGGACAAAAATATAGATCCAGAATCAAAATTCAGGAGCAATAATTAGAGTGCTGCTTTGGATGCCACTAAGTATGTAGGCCTTTCAAGTTACCAAAATAAAAACCAGGATCAAGCTTTCAGGGACACAAGTTTCACTTGTGAAATGCAATTTTCAGTTATCTCAAAGACCTCAAGTTCTCAATGAAGAGGCAGAACTTCATGTTAAAATGTTAATTTCCATATATAAGTCATGGAGATGGTGGCAGAAGAACTATGAGCTCCATAAGAGCTGTAAGAGCTGCTTACAGGATAATTAAGAGATTAATATAATGAAAGTTAATTATAAAATTATATTAATTAATTTTAATAGCCCTATGATCCTTCTGGAATTGATGTCTGGGAAGAATGTGGTCCCTAGAGAGGCCGGGAAAAAGCAGAGACAGACTGATATTTTCAGGCCCAAAGTGATGCCCTCTTTGGTCTGAACTGTAGTCCGGGCTACACAGGAAACATTCAAGGGGTGCATGTAAATGTCTCAGATTCTTGGCCTCCTTGGTGGAGAAGTAACAGCTGTTTCCAAAGGTGAGTTGGTGGCAAGAAAATCCTTTCAAGGACAAAAAGTAAGATATTTTTTTTTCCCCCAAGATTTTATTTATATATTTTTGTGAGAGAAAAAGAGACAGAGAGACAGTGTGTGTGTGTGGGGGGGTGTATGTGTATGAGCAGGGGAGGAGCAAGGGAGAAGCAGACTCCCTGCTGAGCAGGGACCCGCCAATGGGGGCCTTGATCCCAGGACTCTTGGATCATGACCTGAGCTGAAGACAATGCATAGCCGACTGAGCCACCCAGGCACCCAAAATGTAAGACTTACGATGACTTTATAAATTTTATCAGCCTTACATTATACAAGTGGGATTTTTTTTAATATCATGATGATCTTTCCTAAATGTAAGATTTGACGATGCATTCACTATCCAAATTACTACAATAATGAACTGTCTTCTGGTCTGTTTCTAATATAATTTTGAGATCTATGGCATGGAGAATTAGTTTAGTGCCGAAACTCAATACTCTGTCACAGGCCAGAAGCCTTGGGTTTGCCCTGGTGATTCAAAACATTTTCATTGTGGTATCATCTGTAGCCTGTCTTCCTTCCTAAAATTCATAAATTATGTTTTTTGAAGTTTGTTTTTCTTTCAGATTATGGAAAATCTTCAGTTATTAATTTTTCAAGGGGAAAGAGATATATGGAAACAAGAATAATAAGGATTTGAGACCTCACTGTGAAGAAAAGGATTTGTTTATATGAAGCCAATGATTCTGGTCTGACTGTCACACATCACATGTCAGACATCTGAAAGAAGCAATGGTAGATGTAATGGTTTAACCCTGAGCCCATGTAATTGAAGAAGTGAGCACCCTGGGAGTAGTTAGGAGCTTGGGCTCTGAAGAAAGATTAATTTTTTTCCCCACTACCAGACCTTGGATTGGTGGGCTTTTGGCTCCCGAGACCACTCTCAGGTTCAACAATTTGATGGCTAGACTCATAGGACTCAGAATTATGGTTTACTACCATAGAAGGACACAGATTATGTCAAGTTATAATTTATTACCATAGAAGGACACAGATTGAAATCAGTAAAGAGGAAATGCACATAGGATGAGGTCCACAGAAAAAGACACAAATTTTCACAGGGAAATAGTTGTCCTTTCCATGTTGGGTTGCATAGTAAGTGCTTAATTCTCCTGGCAGTAATATGTGACAGCACCTGCTAAGTGTTACCAATTGGGAAAGCTCACCTGAACCTTAGTGTTCAGGACTTTTATAAGTCATATAAGAATGCAGCAACCATAAGACTGATAGTCTTTCACCCTCATAAGTGAAACTGACACAACATGCCTAAAACAGGCATACAACAACAGACATCACCATAAGTCACATTGTTGGTGTAAACCCTCTGGCCATACTGATTCAACCTGATCCAGGACCTCCGCCATACAAACCCCTTCTCATCAGGTCCCAGAGCCAGCCAAGACCACTCCTTTCTTTGAAATGTGTAGTGTAAATACCCAAGCCTACTTAACCAACCCTTTACTGCAATCACTCACACTCCCTGGGGCTTGGTGTCTTTTTGGGAAAACTGGGCTAATAAGAAGTAGCTGCCTACAAAGCTTGTAACGAGAATGAAATATATACATAAATTTGTAATGTGTTCAGAAACATACTTGGCTCATAACAAGAACCCTATGTGAACATTTTTAGGATTTAGAAAGTCATACCAATTACATCCACTTCCAAGAAGCTATAATATCCATGCATTTTCCTAACCCTCCTATGAAGTAGAACTAAAACCCTGGAGATTATATATGAAACAGTCACAAGAAGACTCTGAAATGTGGAGAACAAAAGGCAGAGTTAAGAACCAGGATACCCAAGGAACAACACAGGAATGAGTTATCTGGGCTGACTTTTTGCTTCATACATCCCTAACAAGAGCTAAAGAAGCAGGTGAGCCAGAAATGTCAATAGGAGCAAATTAAAAAAATTTCCAAGAAAACCTGCCCTCTCTAACCAAAGTGGCAAGAAAGGGGGAACCTAGTAAGACAGATAACTTTTAGACAATCACCTCTCTCTTACAGCTAAGGACTATAGACCTACATCTACCCAGGATAGCAGAGGCCAAGTGAGGAGCCTAAACTTCCAGTCTTACCAGGTATGATGAAGGGCCCAGTATCCTATCCCCGCTGGGTTAGTGTCAGAAAAGGCCGTTAGGGAGCAGGGATGTTCATCCCTGATGAGTAGTAATGAGCCTCTTCCATGTGTCCCCCACCAACCACTAGCATTGTGTCAGTGGACACCATATAAGGAGTCTGAACTTCCTGACCATCATGGTGGTATCAAGCAAGGACCATGTCAGAGGACACCTGAAGGAGAGTAAGGACTCTCATCAAGACCACACTACACCTCTCTCATCCCTATGGAGACCATATGGATGGCAGTAAAGACAGTTATATACATTCTAGCCAGGGTGACATTAGCAAGGGTCCAATGTGGAGCTGAAATTCCTACCCTACCCATTCATTACATGGAGGCATTCTTTTCCTCAAGTGTCAATGGTGGCTGGATGTGGACAGAGTAGCTAAAAAAAAAAAAAAATACTCAAAGACATATTAGCTGAAAACATCCCAAATTTTGCAAAAGCCATAAACCTGGAGAAACATGAGGTTGCATAAATCAGAAACAGGATGAACCTAAAATAATCTACTCCAAGACCTATAATAGTCAAACGTCTGCAAACTAAGGACTATGAAAAAAAATTTTTTGAAAAATGTGAGAAATAACAATTTACTTATATGAAAAAAGACAATTTGAATGACAACAGATTCCTTTGAGAAACAGTGGGAGCCAGAAGAAAGTGGCATGACATATTTTTATGTGCTAAAAGAATTATCAAGTTATAATTCTCTATCTGGTAAAAGAGAACACTTCCAAAAATAATATTCACTCCAAAAAGAATAAAATTTAGAGGTTTTTTTCCCCGTCCCTTATCCGAATTAAAGTCCTTATTTCCTGCCTCAGGATTAATCTCTTACTAGAATTAATGCATACAGGAACATCTAGACACTTTAGAAGAAACCAACTATTACCCAAAAATAGTATATTTACTCAAATCCCATGGCTCTACATAGAAACCACAGAACAGCTTGACATTGGTACATTTCCCAAATTTGGAGATGACTTTTAACTTGTGTAACATTGTGCAAAACTGGAGCTACATTTAATTTATATGATGTTCAATTTTCTTTTGTGAGAATTTGTTTAGAAAACTACTTTTATAGCACTTACTTCTAACCTTCTTACATATGCACTTTTAAAACATGCCATGTTGTAAGGGGAAACATCTTAAATATGTAGACTAGTCTACTTGGAAGAGTCTACATTAGAGAGTTGTACCTGTCAATGTTGTAGTTCCTAGCCACATAGCCATTACAATTTGCATTTGGTAAAATTAAAATTCAGTCCCTCTGTTGCACTATGTACATTTTGAGTACTAAATCTTTCCAATGGCTCCCATATTGGCAGCATAGATCCAGAACATTTCCATCAATGAAGAAAGTCCCAATAACAGTACTACTTCTCAAAGGTATCTAGTTATTGTTACTTGGCACATAGTTTAAATAAATTGTGAATTGTAGAATTACATATCTTTTTTTAAATTTATTAAAAAATACATTTTTATTTATTTATTTGACAGAGATTGCAAGTAGGCAGAGAGGCAGGCAGAGAGAGAGAGAGAGAGAGGAGGAAGCAGGCTCCCTGCTGAGCAGAGAGCCCA
>ML108267.1:37762-54928 GCA_003697995.1 Taxidea taxus jeffersonii | reverse complement strand
AGAATATCAGCAGATGCCTAATTATAAAGGAAAAAATCTAAAAACTGGTGAAGTTATAGAATCAAATCCAAGAATGCAATGCATCCTTGATAAGCGATGAAGAGGTTGGGGTGCCCGTGTGGCTGAGTGGTTAAGCATCTGACTCTTGTTTTTGGCTCAGGTCATGATCTCAAGGTCCTGAGATCACTTAGCGTGGAGTCTCCTTGAGATTCTCTCTTTTTCTTTCCCTCTGCTCTTCCCCCTGCTCACACTTCCTAAATAAATAAATAAATAAATAAATAAATAAATAAATAAATAAAAGAAATCTTTTAAAAAAAGGAAAAGAAATGGAGAGACCACATTGACTGTCTCTCCCTGTTCTGGCCCCGTATACCACTGCTCACCTTCAGGATAATGGATTCTCTGTGATTTCTTTATTTTTGGTTAGGTCAGTGGTTCCCAAGCTTCAGTATGCTCAAGCATCAAGTGGAGAACTTGTTAAAATACAGTTTCCTGAGCTCTATCAACAGAGATTCTGATTCATTGGCTTGATGTTATACCCAAGAATCTGCAGCTTGAAAAATGCCTCATATTAATAAATGTAAGTATTCCAAACACACATGTATCAGACACACATGGTAATTATTCTTTGAAAAACATGATCCAAAGTTCTTTTTTCTTCATAGACTCTCTTAATTTTGAACTATTTTTATATAAATTTTTAATAAAATTTTGAACTATTTTATATAATGGATAATAACAGGAATTAGAGAATTGGACAGTCTAGGATTAATCTACATCTCTATTTGGCTTTAAGCTTGGACAAATTACTTACTGTTTTTAATACTGAGTTTACCCTCAATATTGTTATTCTTGTTATTACAATGTACCTTCAGTGGCCATCACCAGTTTAGACACACGCACACAGTTTTTATTACAACCTTGTATGTGGCAGAATAATTTCTTCCAGGCAACTATGTAACATCCTGCTGGATTTATAGCCAGTAATCACTAGAGTCATAGAGTTATTTTCATCCTTTCTGTAGTTTTAGAATTGTCACTCTTTTCGCTTTTTGTCTTCTTCCATTCCACTTTCTTTCCTTCCCCCTTCTTTCCATCTTTCCTCCTTCCCTCCTTTTCTCCCTTCCTGATAGTTCTAATTCTGATGTTTATTCTTAAAACTATAATTTCTCTCATGTTCCCCAAAATACCATAAAAATATATATGCAATCTGTTAGATTCAAATGAGAAATTTTATTTCTGGAGGTTTGCATTCTAACTTTGGGTTTATTGAACTAAGATCATTTTATTGACACAAATGTTTAAAGATTTGTTAAAGATCTTAGCAAGGACGATCCTGGTAATTGCATGAAAAGAAAACTATCCTAAATGCCCAACTGCAGCTCACAAATATTGTGTCTACATCACCCCCTGATGTATTTTTAAACACAATATTCATAATGTCAAATTTTTGCTTACATTGAATACTCTGAAATTGGTCTGTTTTATATTTATTGAAAAGTGTTTTAATTTAATTTTTGCTTTGGTCCAACAGTGAAATCATTTTTTGTCCATTTGTGTATGGATTGATGTGCCAGAATATTGAGTAATTCAGTTCATTAAAGGTCTAAACCTCATCTCAGGTAATTGATTCACTACAAAAAATGGAAGAAAGATGTGATACAAATAACAATGCATTCTTGATACCCTTTGGGTTCTTTTTAAATTGATATTGGCACATCATCTGCCAAAGCAGGAGGACATAGTGGGTTCTTCCTGTGGGTGTGCACATATGTTCATGGATCACTTAAATATACTACCCAATAATGTAAGCTCTCTTAATTGAATTTCAACCAAGAGAGCAATTATAGGGGCCAAGCACCCCATATTTGGTTACTCTATTTCCTATTAAACAAACAAGGAAAAACACTGGGAAAATGGCTAGCCAAACCCGAGGTACAATAGGTTCATGACCCAATTTTTTTCAAATGCTCCATAACTGGCTTGATAAGAAAAAAGCCTAGAGCCCTGTGTCCTGATCTATTGAAACTAATGACCAACCTAAATCAACAAATGGAATTTCTTATTTCTTCATGAGTTATACCGACATTTATTCATTCATTATTTTATTTCTTTAGTCAACAAATTTAAATATATTTCATGCACATGTCAAAGGTGATTGAAACAATGGCCCTTTGGGTACTCATAGTCTAGTCCAAGAGACAGGCTACTAGAATTCCAATGCCATGTGAGGAGAAATAGTGAAACCCAGAACATGGCATGGATTTCTAACATCCAGGTACTCAATTTATTGTGCCAGGCACTTAGGCACACCATGCCTTTGCTCAATTTGAACTCAATTCCTAGCCACCTTCCTGGACTTATGTGATAGATGAATTTAAGTTTGTTCTTTGACAGCTTGTTCAAATATGATCCTTACTCTGAGGCCTTCCTTCATCCTTCTTTCATCAGACTTTCCACACTGCCCCCCATCTCCCTCCAGGCAAAATCTAACACTCCTTTCTCTGAGCTCCCCAAATGCTTAGAACATGGCTTTGTAAAGGAGCCACCCCATTTTATTACATTTGTGGTTTCTATTTGTTTCTCTGAATACAAGGTAACCTTCTGGAAAGATGACACCACCATTCTAGGCCCTTGCAAAGCATCTGGTCCACTGTAGGTATTAAAAAATGTGTCTTGGATTATATTGACTCAAACAGGAGAAAAGCCGTTGACTGTGGGTTGCTCTCCACCCTCCGTATCAACCCCAGCACCACCTGCCTTCTTGTCTCCCTGAAGTGCTGCTGGGTGATTTTACAGCAAGGAATAATAACAGGTAGCCCTCTTGTGGATGAGTGTGAGATGAACCAGTTCTTATTTTTGTTAAATACAGAAAAGGCTTGTGCTTTGCCGCCACGCTTCTTGGGACTGTCCCACCTTTGTTTCAGTGCTGACCCCTCCCAGGAATTCTGGGGTATCACACTGTGAGGCCTGTGCCTGTTAGCTTGACTGATGTCTGGACTTACAGATAAATGGAATGTTTCAGATACAAAGACATTTTTCTCTGCTTTGGCCAAGAAATTGCATGACTATGACACTGGAAAAGCAGCAACGTTGCAGATGATTAGCAACTTCAGACTGTTAATAAGAACTGTGTTTGAAGTCTCTCATGTTCTAAAATGTGGCCTGTACAATCAGGCTGTGTGTTATAAATTACCTCAGATCAAACTGAAGTAAATACCAAATTTAAATAGAGAACCTAATTTACTGGGCCAAACGGTCCCTAAAATTTAACATAAATACTTCACATCGGGCTCATCATTTCCTTTTACAGGTTATTCATAATGCAATGCAAAAAACAGTATATTTTTCCTTACCTTTAAGGCCTCTCTTTCCACTTTGGAATATTCATCTTTTTACGCCATGGGAAAAAATTGTTGTAAAAAATTAAATTTTAACTTACGAATTCTGGGCATGTTTCAGTGTAAAAGGAAAATCACTGCACATTTTGGGCAGTAAAACGAATCTGAAGTCTGTCACACGTGTAATTGTCTCCTAGGAGACCGAAGCGTAAATCATCACCATGGAGACCACTTCAGCCTTCACTGCTTGAAATCATTAGCATGGATAATCAGCTGGGCTTTGTTTTGGAGGAAGAAAGATTATAAATACTGGCCAAGCCTTACACACTACGACAGAAGTTGTGTGCCCAAGGGTGAGCTGTGGGATGCATGATTCCAAGTCTCTCTGGGATCGTGGGTGGGAAATTCCATGGGCTGTGCTCTTAAAACACCTCTTGCACTCAACAACAGATGGGGACAGCCACAGAAATGCAACAGCACCTAGGAAAGATAGCAGGTAGGCAGCCAGTGCAGGAGAGAGAATTCACTTGAAAGCAAGATTAGGAAGATGCTTACCTAGAAGCAGTCTTCTTTTGTTTGCCTTGTCTGACCTTCCACCTTCTCTGAATGCTTCCAAGGTGGAGCAGACTTAGTTAGAGGAGGGGCCCACCAAGATGCAGTAATGCTCTAGAGCTGCCTAAGAAGAAGAAAAGAACACATGATGTTCTGTTTCTTGTTTAGATTTCCCGAGACTCAATTTTTACCTAATAACAACAAAAATAATCATATGAACAATTCTAATAGTCATAAAAATTAAAGCAACTTCTTATTGCCCCCCCCCCTTATCAGAGCTAGGCATGGAGTAAGGTGTTCTTTCACCAGCGCATGAGACCTGCAAATGAGGCTCTGCTGCAGCCCTACCCTCCTCGGCCTGCCCTACCTTTACTGATCACAGTGCTTGCAGCACACCAGCCATATGCAGAGAATGATAAACATGTCAAGAAAATATTTCGACAATGTTTCCAAATGGGAATAGTGGCAATACTGCCTGGTGAGGCACTCCTAGGGACTAGTTTGGTGAAGCCTGGAAGATGAGAAGGAAAGGGAAAACATGAATTTACCTAAGTAAATAAATAAACAAACAGCTATTAAAATAAGTGCATTTAAAAAGATACAGATGTAGTGAAAAGAAGGGTCATATGCACCCCAATGTTCATAGCACCAATGTTCCCAATAGCCAAACTGTGGAAAGAGCTGAGATGCCCTTCAAAAGATGAATGGATAAAGAAGATGTGGTCCATATATGCAATGGAATGTTACTCAACCAGCAGAAGGGATGAATACCCACCATTTGCATTGACATGGATAAAACTGGAGGAGATTATCCTAAGTGAAATAAGTCAAGCAAAGAAAGTCAATTATCATGTGGTTTCATTTATTTGTGGAACATAAAGAATAGCATGGAGGACACTAGGAAAAGGAAGGGAAAAATGAAGGGGAAGGGGAAATCAGAGTGGGAGATGAACCATGAGAGACTATGGATTCCGGGAAACCAACTGAGGGGTTTGGGTAGGGAGGGGAATGGGCCCAATCATGGGTATTAAGGAGGGCCCATATTGCATGAAATACTGGGTGTTACACACAAACAATGAATCATGGAACACTATATCAAAAACTAATGATGTACTGTATGGTGACTAATATAACATAATAAAAAAAATAATTGCATTTAGCAAGATCACAGAATACAAGGTTAATATGCAAAAATCAATGAAGGGATAAATATGATGGAAGAGGTTCAAGACATGCACATTAAGACTATAAACCATGATTGATAGAAATGATCGAAGACAAGGAAATGAAAAGATACATTTACAGATTGGAAGATGAAATACTGTTAACATGTCAGTTCTCAACATATAGATCTATACATTAAACTCAATGCTAATCAAGACTAGATATCTTTTTTATAAAAACTGTAAGCTGATCCTACAATTTATATAAAATGTAAAGAACTTAGAAAAGCCAAATAATTTTGATGAAGGAGAACAAAATTAGAGAAAGTACACTAACAGATTTCAACATTTACTCATCAAGACAGTGTGTTGTTGGTATAATAGGCATGTAGATTAATGCAGCATGATGAATTGACCCAAAATATAACCACGTGTATAGGGTCAGTTGATTTTTTATTAAAGGTGGTAACATAATTCAATAAGGAATAAATGTGTTTTGTTTTGTTTTTATTTTTAGAAATAAAAAGTTTTTTTAAGAAATAAAGGAAGAAAGGGAGGAAGGGAATGGAAGGGATGGGAAGGGAAAGAAAGGGAAGTGATGACTTGAGAAGATAAATGTTGAAGTATTGGTCATTGCATAGCAGGCAGGCATAACATTCTTTTTAGATTCGGGATAGTTGACACACAAGTTATATACATAAAACCAGGAAATCTGTTTTCTGATAATCTATCTTTATTCAGATAAGTTTGGGTGCTGACAGTATTTAAATATATTTCTAACCGTTTAATAACCGTTTAATAATTTGGTGAGGACATATTAATATGTCTTCTCTTGAACTTCTTGAACTTCTATGAGCACTTTTCCAGATGTACATTTCTCTTCAAGAACTCATATGTACTTCCTGCTCCCTGATTCTTTCCAGACTTCACAGTCACCTCTGCCCCACCCCCACTGACTACTGTGCTTGTGTGGTACTTAGTGTGCCCCAGTTTCACTTACCCAGGCCTGACTTCTCATGGGAGAGTTGTGCACATAACTGCTTCTCCAGCAGGCTTGGAGCTCCTAGTGAGAAGTGCCTCTGAGTGATTTGTCTTCCAGTATTCCTTTCATTCATTCATCTATTCATCCACTCAAAAAAATGTTTATCAAGCACTAAAGGGCCAAGCATTGACACCACAATGCTGAATGAGACTAGTGGGCTCCCCCGGAGAGAAGCAATAAAGTTGATGAACAAGGGGTTCAAAGGAGCAATGGCCTGGCTTTGAGGAACAGGGACCTGCTGTAGCCAACAGTCAGGGAGAGCCACCCTGAAAGACAACAAGAATTTAGCTCTGCAAAGAGACAAGGAAAAAAAGCAAAGCATCTAATCTGAGGGAAGAGTGAATGCAAAAGTCCAGAGTAGGTGAATGGATCAGGACTGTTATAGAAACTGGGAGCAGACCAACATGGCAGACATTAGTATGAGAACATGTGGATGGGATCCAAGTGATGAGACTGGCAAGGAGCTTGGACTCTAGGTGTAATGAAGAGCCAGCAGAGGGTGTCTGGCAGGAGGGTCACCATGGCATTTACTTTTTGAATAGGGTCACTCTAACCTTTCTTAAGAGGTTGAAGGAAGGCAAGAATAGAAATCATTCAGAAAACTTTGACCACAGTTGTGTCAGACTTTTTTTTTGCCTCTGTGCAGCTGTTATTAAGTCCCTGTAACCAGCAGAGGACGGAAGTCAAGAGGACATATCATCACACCTACAGCCTCAAGTTACTGGTTTGGAGCTATATTTGAAATGGGGAAAGAGTCTGTCAGAGCAGAGCTGTCCAGCTGGTATGTCTGCGAAAACTCGTGCCGTAAAGGGGTGGTAAGTATATCCCAAATGTGACTCCCCTCAGCCCTCAAGGAAGCTCTATGGAACCTAAGGTTGCGGGAGCCCCCAGTTCATGCCGTCTAGCCACAGCAAACTCCTCTGTCCACCCCTGCGCCAGGCTGGGCAAATATTAGCCTGTTCTGCATGTGCTATGATGTAAAAGGATCTGGAAGCATGGCAGAGAGATGTACTCCTCTAAGAAGGTTCCTTGGAGATCTGTTCCTGGGAAGTGGTTTTGGGGGAGTAAGAGGCTTCCACGGGGAAATAAGTTCAGGAATATTTGGATGTTGCATCTTATACATATCCTTTGGAGATTTACAATGCATTACCATACCAGAGACACAGAAAGCCCTCAGTAAAATGTCCTTTCTTAACTTTATTTAACATGGAATTTTCAGACATATTTGACCATGGGGTCAATTTTTAATTATGTGATGCATGTTAATATTCCATAGTATACACATTAGGAAATACTGTTATAGTTTTTCTTAGAGCAGTTGCATTGGGTGTTTGAAGGCATAGAACAGAGAAACCTGGAGAACAGAAACAGAATCACTAGAAAAAATAAAAAAGAAAACAACCAGAGCGAATGCTTACATAAAATATGTATAAATAGATCCACTAAAAAGTATGCATTTTCAAAGCATATTCCCTACTAAGGCCTTTCGTTCTCACAGCTATCGTGGGATAGACAAGAATTATCACAGATTACAAAAGGACAAGGCTGAGGAAAGAACTGGCTTGCACAGAGTGAGGTTCTTAGTAAAAGAAGATGAACCTTGAATCTGACTCGAAACCCAAAGTCATTTCTACTATAGCAGAATGCTTCCACGTGTCACTGAAGGGCTTAAGGATTTCTAGGGAAATTGATATCCAACTCAGCATAGGTTGGGAGTGCTGTGTGTTTGGACAATGTTTCATTTATTTATTCTGGGTGGTGGGCACCAAGTGAAGTCAGACCATATATAACATTCAATTTAAACAACTAAGAGTAATCATAACTCTCCTCCAAGGCAACTAAAATGGAGAATTTCCTTAGCAGGATCTTTGGTTTTAGGAAGACCTATCTCAATTTGAAGTCTGTCTTGCCTATCCTGTTCAAATGTCAATGTCAGAAGGAATTGCTGGCTCTCTCACACACAAACACCACACACGTTATATGGATCAATAAAGGTGAAGTATCTCCAGCCACATAAAAAGCTGGTTAGGAAAGGAGCTGGTAACCAGATGTGATTTCCTGTCTGTTGTTGGGGCAGGGCATCTCCTGATGAGACTTCTATGAATGATTGGCCTATGATGACCTACTGCCCTTGAAATTCTTAGAGTGCTCAAGGTTGGCAAAGAACTCATCAAGCACCTAAACAGTTGGAACCAAGCTATTCTGATGTTCCTCTACACAGATTCTAAATGGAAATGTATAAAAAATGTATAAAAAACTTTAAAATGCAATAAAATAAATTTAACTCAAAGAATGTATATCATGTTTTGAGTCTGAAGGTACAACACCTATACCTCAGGAGTGGTATTCTGATTATAGAAAGTATTTTTTTCCAGACAAAAATTATATGACCCACATTTCAAACAGCCATATTCCAGCCTTGTTGTCTGTTGGATTTTTCTCTTCTGAACATAATTGTGGTTCATTGTTCTCCCATATTATTCTAAGAATCAATTTAGCATTTCCTAACTCTTCTAACTTGACATCACTGCTAGAGAACTTTAAATGTGGAAATTTCTATATCAGTGACTGTTAATCTGATTTTTTTTTTCTACCTGCTTCAGAACAACATCTGTTTTATCCAATTCTTGTGCCCTGAACTCTTTTCCTGAAACTTGTCTTGTTCTAATTAGAAATTTGGCATCCTTGGTTCTTCAAAGCATCTCACTTTTTTCCTCTACATTCATGGGTAATAAAAATTGTCCTATATACATGTGTGTCTTATTTTTTATTTATTTTTATTTTTATGACTATATAATGTATTATTAGCCCCAGGGGTACAGGTCTGTGAATCTCCAGGATTACACACTTCACGGCACTCACCACAGCACATACCCTCCCCACATGTGTGTCTTCTTTGTCAAGTATTTCTTTTTTTTTAAAGATTTTATTTATTTATTTGATAGAGATCACAAGTAGGCAGAGAGGCAGAGAGAGAGAGGAGGAAGCAGGCTGTCCGCAGAGCAGAGAGCCCAATGCGGGGCTCGATCCCACAACCTTGGGATCATGACCCAAGCCGAAGGCAGCGGCTTTAACCCGCTGAGCCACCCAGGCGCCCCCTTTGTCAAGTATTTCTAACCTCTGACAAATGGGCATGTATGACAACAGATGTTGCAATGTTTGACATACATTTAAGCAGAAAAATCCATCCCTAAGGATGCAAGCAGATGCAAGAATAAAGTCCAACTGTGGGAAATTGAACGCGACTGAAAAAAACCCTTACTTCTGAGCTTCCAGATGCTCATTAAGGTGTACCAGACTCAGTCTATGTGTGCTGATGGGAAATAGCATGGCTCGGCTGTGCAAAAAGGAAACACTCCCACCGCAATGATGGCACTTGGTTGCTGTATGCCTTACACATCATGACAGAAGTGGAGAGAGAGACAGGGAGGAACATGTAGTTTGAAATAGCATGTTTGTCCTTTCTCTGATATGGCCCTTCCTACTGTGCAGGGTGGCAAACAATGGGGTGGATGGTTAAGTGCTCCTCAGGGGAAAAAAAAAAAACAACAACAGCCCTGATCTTGCTGCTAATTTAGCTCTCCCTGCTTCACCATTACATATCATGGATTGTTTCTGCCAAATCGCTATTAAACTGTTAATCACAACCAGTACACCAACTATCAAACTAACATTTTCTATGCCATAAAATTCATGTGAACATCTCTGACCTACAGGTATTTAGCATTTGCCTGATGAGCAACATAAATCTCATCCCGAAAGATAATCTCTCAGAATGTCGTCCGAAAAAGAGGATGGGGAAGGTTACAAAGAAAATTCTGCCTCAGACGGAGGTGTCAGGATCAAATAGAAAACATTCAGGAATGCCACTCTCTGCAATGAGTCCTGAATAATAAGGATCTAATTTAAATTTATTTATCAGATAATCAAGCAGAAAACCCACAATATTTACAGAGGGAATTTCTAGAAGTCACTTCCTTAATTATTTCATATCCTGTGCTCTAGTGTTCATCTGGTGCATAAATCCTGCTCGTTTGTAGCCTTGGTTATCACTGTGTGCCTGCCGCATCCCTTCCACTGCCATTGCCATAGTAACTAATGTACTTTAATGACAGCAAAGCATGGGAGACTAAAATGAAGTAATAAAAGTCAGAAGGATACAGTATTGTTAAGTTGCATATCAAGCTAAAAATATACTTATGTGAAGTGCTATTAATTTTATTAATATAGATTTACAAAGACATCTCAAGCTCATGTTTTAGCTGCCTATAAATAACACCAGTATTAAATCATCAAGATATCACTTGTATTTTTTCTTTAGGATCCAACTTTCCAAATTAATAACTGTTTTATTTATTTTCTTAAATGAAGCAACTACAAATTAGGAATATGTCCTGCATTTGGTTCCCATTTATTTTCTCACACACAGACTTAAATGAAATGAAATCAAACATAATTTTAACATGGTTATGTAATCAGATTTTTCTGTCTGACAGGGCTGGAGTTTGGGGGTAATTTTTAAGTAAGGGCATAAAAATGTAAAGTAAAAATTAGTTTCAGCAAAGTTAATAGCAGAGAGGAGTAAAAGGAGTCAAAATGAATCTGCCTGAAAGGGAATAAAATAAATAAGGATAAAATAGGAAGGGAGAAAAATGTAAAATGAGAGAGCAGTGTAGAGAAGTCTTGGAACACTTCTCATCATTTTGACTTTAGCTGGCTCACAAGCCAGTGCACTGAGGACCTGTTGCACTTTACAGGAGCTCCTGGGAGGCAGAAGGGGGGGCAAAAGCAGCTTATAGGTGTCCTGCATTTCATAGACAGGATGAAAGGATCAGATAGATATGCAATTTTTCTTAACATTGAACACTATTTTCAAAGAATTGCTAGATAGCAGACTTGCCAATATGTTTTCATTTCCACTAAGCCTCAGTTTGAAAGGATAAAGAAAGAACAAAGGGAGACTTTACCTTATTCTCCACCTCTCCTGCCATCATCATCAGATTTCCTAACTACATAAGAGTAACAACTATTATTTACTGAATATTTAAAATATGCCAGGAACAATACTAAGGCTTCATAAGCATGGTCTTACTTTATCTTCACAATGACAATTTGAAGGAGGTATGGTTCTTCTTCCTGTTTTCAAATAAGGAAACCAAATGACCCATGTTGGTCTGGGTTCTAACACCAATACCCACTGCCTTGTAAACATACCTCCTAGCTTTCTAGGTTCCAATGGCTTCTGCCCTGGAATAACATGGCACAGTAGGAAGTGGTAATGAGTCTGAAAACCCATCACTTGTCATAACCCTGAAAATGTTATAGAATGCCTCTGAACCTATTTTCATTTATAAATGGGGAAAATAATAACACCAAGCTGGTTGAATAAATTGCAATAAGGCATAAAGAAAAATTGTTTGTGAAATCACCTCTCCCAAATGCACTCAACTCAGAAAGAAGGTTCCTTTCCTTCTGGGTAGGGATGGTCTCTACTCAGCAACTGCCTTGCAGGCACTGAACCTTGCCTGAAATCCAAGTAACATATTCTGAGAATCCCTTCTCTAGCCATGGCCAATGTTCATCCAACACTGGCTCAAATCCACTCCTCATTCTCACGGCAAACCTCCCTACCAGCAGTGCTGTGTCTTATACTCCTCTCCCTGGGTTCATGGGCTTCAAACATCAGCATGGCCCACTGTGAGTCAGCTTACCAGCATAGATCTTCTTTAGGTTTTTTGCTCTGTGTCATGGACTCACTCTCCAACTAAAATATTATAGTGCTTTCCAAAGTGCAGGTGCCTTCAAGATCACCTGATTGCTGGTTAAAAATGCAGACCTCAAGGCCTGAGCCCAGACCAAATCAGATCTTGGGATGTGAGATGAAGAATTTGAATTTTAATAAGGGTCCCCAAATAAGTATTAGATTTATAAAAGTGTAGGGAAAAGAAAAAAACTTGATCTTAAAATCAAGAAACTTGAATTCAATCCCAGCAGTTTCTAGAGATTATACTGTACTGTTATGCAGACGTTGTACTGTGATATTAAGGATCATAATTAGAATAATGTAAACTATACAAACAAATAATTACAGTAATGCTTTTATTGTGGTAGAGAGAAAATAAGCAGCAGGCTGAATGTGGGAAGCACCAGATAACAGGGTCAGATAAAAAGAAATTCAATCAAATGTTTCCCAAGACTCTCCTTCAGAGAGCAAGAGGAAAGAACTACTATAAAATCCTTTCTCCTAAAAAGTCTAATGCAGAGAACCAGTGTCTAAGACAAATTTATAATGGGTCATCTAACAAGATTCAGAAAACGTATATTCAGGCAGATATCATATGAACAGAAGGCCTTGGATCCACCAAATAAACAAAACTTCTCACACCACAAGTTGGGGTTATTCAACACTCCTGGATTTAGTTATTATTTCTTCCAATAGTTTATGAGAAAATTTTTCAAATATACAAAAGTGTTGGAAGAAGAATGTAATGAACACCAAAGTACTCTTTATCTAGATTCAACACTTGTTAATATCTTGCCATATTTGCTCTATCTCTAAATATATGTGCATTTTTTGGTGTGTGTTCAAACTCATTTGAAATTATGTTGCAGGCATGCCAACATTTGAGCTTCAAATATGTCTTGGGATGTAAGAACAAGGTAATCCTCTAATATGATCTAATACACATTCCATATTCAAATTTTCCAAATCATACCCAGTATTCATTTTACTTTTTTATTATTTAATATTATTTTTAAAGATTTTATTTATTTATTTGACATTGAGAGATCACAAGTAGGCATGAGGCAGGCAGAGAGAGAGGAAGAAGCAGGTTCCTTGCCAAGCAGAGAGCCCGATGTGGGACTTGATTCCAGGACCCTGAGATCATGACCCAAGCCAAAGACAGAGGCTTAACCCACAGAGCCACCCAGGCACCCTCAGAATTCATTTTATAGTTTTTTTTCCCTCCTAATTCCCAGAAAAGATCCAATCAAAGGTCATGCATGCATCAGACTGTTAAACCTGTTTAATTTTTTAGAAACTGGAACCTAGAACATTGTCCCACTTATCCAGACTTTTACTTTCTCAAAGTCCGGATGGCTGTCTTATAGACTTCCACATTCTTAATTTGCTAGTCTCCTCATGGTGTCATCTATGACACAAAAATGTCATAGATGACATTTTTTTGTCTCCTTTATTTTCTTCATGAACTCTAAGTTATATCTAAAGATGTGATGCCCCTGGATTAAACATTTTGGCAAAAATACTACAAAGGTGACACAGGTATCTCAGAAAGAGTATAATGTCAGGTTACCCACCGTAGGTAATGTTAACTGATCTTTTAGCTAAGATGGTAACTGCTTGATTTCTCAGCTTTAACACTACATCTTCTTCTTTGAAATCCATATGGGTTTGGAGGGGTGACACTGTCAGCATCACATGTATACTGCTCCCCCCAAATCCTTCACACAACAATTTCAGCAAACATTGATAATTCTTGCCAGAATCAGTTTTTATATTTGGATTTGCAAGATGATTATATTCACATTCTATTATTGTTTTTGCATTTATTAGGTGATATTCTTTTAAAATAAGAGCTTTTCTTTTTTTTGGAATTTCATTCTAAATTCATGAATTTTTGTTTATTTGTTTTAGTTATTATGGCTGTGTAAGATATTGTATCAGTGGAAAACAAAATGTTGTGATATATATATATATACACATACATACATATATATATGTATATATATATATAGGACCTAGGTTTAGAAGTCACTCATTTCTCTAGGCCCATGTAGCCACAGAAACTGATCTGGATTCACGGGAAAGTAACATAGACCCTTCATCTCAGTGGGAAGATTTTGAGTTACACTGTATTAAGAGCATAGAGCATTGGGAGCACACACATGTATTATGCACACGTACACACATAGCTATCATGGAAAATAGCTTTTATCAGCCAAAAGATGCTACTATCAATTACATCAATGTTTTTGATGTTTAAATTTTTGCATTTCCTGCTACATGAGTCCTTTCAAACTGGTGCCCACATCCTTTTGACATTACTTGATGAGTCTTTGTGTCCCACCTTGCTTTCTGGCTCAACATGATACTTCAGACTCTTTTTATGCTTGTCCTGCCCTGACCTTGACTCAGCATTTCACAAAGGAGGCCTAGCTGCTCCTATATGGGTAATGTAGATGTAGATACTGTGTAGATTCATTGCTGCTGAGGTGTCATTGCTTCTGGGCCCTTTCGGTGAACAGAACTAGGAAATACTTTTTTAAAAAACAACTGGGGGGTGCCTGGGTGGCTCGGTGGGCTAAAGCCTCTGCCTTCGGCTCAGGTCATGATCTCAGGGTCCTGGGATCGAGCCCCACATCAGGCTCTCTGCTCAGCAGGGAGCCTGCTTCCCTTCCTCTCTCTCTGCTCTCTGCCTGCCTCTCTGCTCTCTGCCTGCCTCTCTGCCTACTTGTGATCTCTGTCAAATAAACAAATAAACTCTTTAAAAAAATAAAAAATTAAAAACAACTGGCCAGGATGCCTGGCTGGCTCAGTCAGTAAAGCATCTGCCTTCCACTCAGCTCATGATCCCAGGATGCTGGAATTGAGCCCTGCATTGAGCTCCCTGCTCAGCGGGGAGTCTGCTTCTCCTTCTCCCTCTGCCCCCAACCCCACACTCCCCGACTTGTGCTCTCGCTCTCAAATAAATAAATATAATCTTTAAAAAATTGGGAGTTCATAATGCTATTTCCAATTAAAATTTAATTTTATAAAGTTTTTCATACCTTCTTTGTTTTAATTTTTTAAATCTTACATTAAAATCTTGGTTCCTAAAAATGTTAAAATTTTTATTCATTTGCTCTATTCTATGATATTCATTAAAAATTTCAAACACCAATATTAACAATAATATTGCCAAATGAGCATCAAAAATTATTTTTAGATCAGGAGGCCTAAGTGGTTAAGTCAGTTAAGGACAGAGTCTTGATTTCAGCTCAGGTCGTGATCTCAGGGTGGTGAGATTGAGCCCTGAGTCAGGCTCCACACTTGGCATGGGGTCTACTTAAGACTCTCTCTCCCTCTTTCTCTACCCCTTCTTGCTGTGTGTATGTGCACATACTCTCTCTTTCTCTCTCTCTCTAAGACAAATAAATATGTCTTTTAAAAAATTTTAGTTCTCATTGCCTATAGAATATATCTTACTAAATATGTTCAATCAGACAACCAAAACTAATAAATTTCTCTACACCTTTATGTTATCAATTTGATATATATTTAGATTGATTTATATCATTTGGCTATTTTCTTCTTTTGTTATTTTTCTTCTTATTTTTCTCATAGTCTTTGACTTTTTCTTCTGCAATTATGAGCCCCCACAATTTTCTACATGTTGCCTTGATTTGGAAGAATGCAATAAGATGGCAGTATCACAAAATGGAGGAATCCTGGCCCAGATTCACATCATGAATAAACCCCACTCTGGCCAGCATTGGGCTTTGCATGAACTTGCATTCAAGCTGCATTGTGCTCTGCTCTGACATTTCAGAGTTTGTTACTACCCACAGCCCATCTTATCTTGACCCCCTTTTTAATTTCCACTGCCACTGAAGTTACATGATTCCTAACACAGAATTTAGCAGATAGAACATTCCCTACTCAAACCCTCTCACTGACATGATTAACTCCCTCATTCTTTCTTTCCTGGACCACTGACCTCATTTCCTAAACAAGACCTGATTCCTGTTCTTATACATATTGATAATCTAGACACTATCTTTATTTCCATAAACATAAGTATCATGAAGATCTTTATTTCTTCCCAATGTAATTTTCGTAGTATTACTCCTCCATAGTCATGTAAAAACTCTCCTATGCTACCATCTATCCCTCCAAATTCTTGCCATCTATACATCTCCCTGATGTTCTCATTTATCCAGTAAACATATTAGCCTTTGGTTCACCACCTTCCTTTCCATCCCTAGTGATGCTATCAATGTTATCAATCTTAGATAATTTCAATGTTCTTGTGGATGACCCACACAAAACCTAACATCTTTATTCCTTGACCTCCATGTCCTAACAACTTTCATTTTCTCTCCATTACCCATTTTCTTATAAGGAAGAGTTAAAAATCATGATTAAAAATTAGAAATATTGTATCAATTAACACAAGTATTTACTGGAGTCTTCTTTTATAACCAATGAAATGCATATTGTTTATACTCCTGCCCAGTGAATGTAATAAGTTCTTTATGTAGATCTGAATACCTGACAGGCAAACTTTTTTGTTGACCTTTATAATGGTCCTGGAAACCTGATTTAGTCAGAGCAAAAGAAGCATACTTTAAAATATTGACTAATGGCGGATGTATACACACTTGGAGACTGATCCTTCCTCAGGGCTAAATCACTTTGCATGAAATAAAGAGTGAGTTTGAAAAGGGAGAGGAACAATCTGGAAACTAAGAGTCAGGAGCCTTATGGTTTGAGAACTGAAGCAGGAGAAAGGCAAAATAGACATAGTAGCCATGTGGCAGAAAAAAGAACCTTGGGGAGGAAGTATGTCTACTCAAAATGTCCCCACATGAAATCTTTATACAGAGTAAACTTCCATCACCTCAACACAGTCTTCGTTAATTTTTCTTTCATATTTTAATAATGCTATCATACAAAAGGAGTTTTGTTTTAGAAGAGTCTAATGAACATACCTAGGTGAGAGCTGACATATACGTTAATATCCATGAATAGAAAAAAAGTTGTTAATGAAGGAACACCGAAGGAGGACCACATCATCAGCTTGCCATGGGGCACATACTGTCTAAGTGACCCTCCTGCCTGACCTAGGGCATCACTGGAACCACTTTGATGGAAAACAACTTTCAAATACAGTAGACATCTTTTGCTTCTTACTTTTATTAGCTCTTGGCAACATCTGATGTAACTGTAGCTCACATCCTCCTCGTTGAAATAGTCTCTTCTCTGGGGATCCTCAAATTTCCTTTATGAGTCCCAGTTCCATGTGAGAAAGTGGAATTTCTAGGTATTTTGAAAAGAAAAAAAAAA
>ML108267.1:22466-32762 GCA_003697995.1 Taxidea taxus jeffersonii | reverse complement strand
AAGCACTTAGGTCATGAAAATGGAACACTCACGATGGCATGTGTGGCCTTAGAAGAAGAGAAAGAAGAGACCTTGCTTACTCTCTCACTACTCTGCCATTTGAGGTTACAAAAAGAAGAGAGCTGTGTGCTAACCAGAGAAAGGACTCTCACCACACACCAGATCTGTCTGAACTTTGACCCTGGACTTCACAGCCTCCAAAACTACGAGAAATACATATTTGTTGTTTAAGCCACCCAGTCTATGGCATATTGGTTACAACTCTCCAAACTGACTAAGATAGGAATTAAGAACAGGCAGGCAGGAAGGGAAATGATGGAAGTAGAACAAGACATCCAGAAAACATTTTTTTTTTTTTCTGGGAAGGTTTTATTTTCACTCTGAAAACGCTATTCTGTAAAACTCAAATGGCTCATTCCACCGGGTCTCCTAAAAGAATCCTTCCTTTTCCAGGACATTATCAGCACAACTCAGGTTTCCCTGGGCCGTGCCAAGGGCAGCTCTCCACAGTGAGGTCAGCCCAGCAGCCACTGGAGAAAATCTTGAAAACGGGCTCGCTGACCTCTAACGCATCCCTAAGACCGCCAGCACCATCCCTGGATCATTAGCAGGCTCCATGCTGGCACCAAAGCTGTGTAATCTGAGTAACAATAACATTAAGAAAAAACCCAACATCCTGGGGACGATGCCAGTGATTAGGGCACTGTAATTGCTATAATTAAAAGCAAATCAAACACTGCAGCAAAAGTAGGTCAGTCATCCGCTTGGTGCAATCTTGATGAGAGTGGAAAGCAAAAATTAAAAAAAAAAAAAATTGAAGGGTAAACAAGTTTCTATAACACTTGAGCAAGAAATTGGTTGGGCTCCTGCATGGGTGTATCTCAGTACACTGCTGGATATTAAAAGGTAATCTCATCAGTGCAGTGATAGCTCAGACAATATGCCGGAACTATGCAATCTCAGAGAAGAGAGGATGTTTCATTCAACTTCATGTTTCATGAGGTCTTTGTTTAAGTAGCAAACATGCTAATCCAAAAACAGGCCCATTTTTCCTTGTGTGGGGACAATTCCCTTTAAATCTAGAGCAGGGGGAATGTGTTTTTCTCTCTAATTGTTTTATCTGCAGAAGTCTTATCTATCCCTGGAAGCCTTATATTTCTTTTATTTCCTCTGCAGTACTGTGTACATTATAGATGGCCATTGAAATACTGATTGCATACATGAAAACTTTATATACAACAAATAAACCGCAGAAACTGAAGCTGGGACCACTAGTGGAAACTGGGGAAATATGCTCTTATTTTAGAGCACACTTCTGTGATTTCTTTTTTTAGGTGGACAATTTTGTACAAAGGTTATCTGCTAAATGAGCTTGGGTAAGTTCTTTATTTCCTGAAGTTTTGATTTTCCTTTCTATAAAAGGTGGGTATTAAGGAGGGCACATATTGCATGGAACACTGGGTGTGGTGCATAAACAATGAATCTTGGAACACTGAAAAAATTAAATTAAATTTAAAAAATAGAAAAAATAATAAGTGAAACAATATATACTAAATAATAAAGTACTTATTATTTTGTTGGCATTCAATTAACGGAAACTATTCCACTAATTCAATCATGTTTCCTAGGAATGCTACCTTTTTCTAGATCTATTTTTTTTCCTATCTGTGCCCAGCTAAGCATCAGTTTCAGAAGCAGGAAAAGCCCATTGTGCTGAGACAAGAAAAATAAAACCAGTTTCTCCACTAGTACCTTTGCCACAGGTATTGAGAAAAAGAAAATCAGAGTCCAGTTGTTGCCATGCCAGCAAAGAACACACATGCCTCTCAAATGCACCCACGCACTTCCTAGAGGCTCAAACACAATCATGGCTGGTTTTAAATTGCTCAATCCTTCCACCTGCCTGTTTTGTGAAGATGCTTTGGTTGCAAAGTTAGTTCCTTCTGGAAGAGTAAGTTACTTTTTAGTGAATGTCAAATGCCCCTCTTTTCCTGTCTAGTAGACCTTTTGCTTTGCTTTTCTACTCACCCTAGTAATTTGCAATAAAGGAAACATTTGTTCCTTGGTTGGTGAAGGGGTGAGGGTGGGGTGAAGGGGACAGGCTGAAAGTTTCCTGGAACTCATTTGGAGAAAGCAAACAAAGAACCAAAAGTGTGTTAACATATCCCACAAGGAGATAATTTTACAAAGACAATTACTAGATGGGGATGTTTGGTGTTTCACTGATCCCTCATCCACAAAGTTATGATTGCATACTTTAAGTTTGGGGATGTGCTAAATTCAGGGATCCCTAGAGGAGGGGGTCAAGTTCCCCCAGTCAGAGCCTCCAGTGTCATCTGGGTGGACGGTCTCTGGCCAAGCCCTTGCAAGGGATGAATGTCCAGGCCTTGATCTTCAATAGATGATGTGTTTAAGATTGGTTCTTGTCTCTTCTCTTGGATATAATACTTTTAACTATCAAAGACTTTCCTTTTATAGACAACACTGTTGGGTACTTGGGTTTTACTCAAAGATGACTACTTGTAGAGCTTGTTACTCTACTAACATCAAACAATAATTTGATGAAGGAATTTCTACCATTCATGCCTATTTAGGAAACATTTTACCATGGGGAAAATTCTTCAAGGTCAAATCTATATTCTCACCTCTTATTTCAGGGCTGTCATGGGCTAGGTTCCCCAAATGTGGACCCTAATGATGTAATTCACGTGCCAATAATTTATTAAGTAATTGTTCCCACAGGAAACCTGTAAGGAATTGGAGAAGCAAGAGAGGGAAGAGGAAGGAACCAAGTAAAGGTGCAAGTTCAGCCAAGCCCCAATCCAACCCAAGCCTGATCCTGTGGGGAATTCTGATGTGTGATTATACTTCAGACATGTCTCCACAGTAGGCAAGAGAGGTGGGCTGTCATGTGTTTCTGCACTAGCTGGTGGTTGGTGGTTGTGGGGAGGTCAATTCTCAACCACCCCTAGCTCTCTGCACTGAGGGTAGATGGGCCCTAGTACCACTCTAGCTTTTTTTTTTTTTTCCCTGAGGAGCTGCAGGTTCTAGCTATAGAAGCAAAAGAACAAAGAAACTGCAAGAGAGGTACAATGAATCTTGTGTTGTCAGATTAAGCAAGTACAATTACAGGGCAAATAATCATTGAGGTTTATATATACTAAAAATTATTTGCTATTGATCCAAGAGTCAAATTGAACTGCCTCCTGTGTGACACCTGGCACCCCTAACAGAAAGGGTCAAAGGGGTCTGAGATATCTGGCTGTATTCTGACAGGGTGTGCTCAATGCCAGAACTGTGCTGTCAGAGGGACCTTGCTGGTCCTTCACATTCTGCTTTCACTCATTACACATCCTTTTTCACATAAACACCATCAGTCCTTACAAAACGTGGTCCCTCTCTTGCTCAAAAATGAGTGGCAAAAGGGTGCTGAACAATTCTTAAGGCAGTCTGTTTCTTTATGAACAATTCTGGTGGCTAGAAAACTTCCTTGCCACTTTCCATAGTTCGAACTAGGATAGGCAAGTCTAATCCTGTGTTATAGCCTTCCTAGGTATTTGTAGCTATTATGTTTGGTTCTGATTCATGCTTCAAACCCCAGATTCCATCCAACTTTGTTATATTACTTTGCTTCTAGAAGATTGCAGGTCGTGTCCTATATGTGAGCATCCCCAATGTTCACGGGTATGGGAACCTTACCTATTTTGGTCACTGACGTATCCTAGAGTAGTAAGTAGGTGTGTGTGAAGTAAATAATTCCTGTAGGTTGAAAGCAGAGCTCCCCTTTGTTAATGTTCCTCTCCACAGTCATTATTCTTACTTAAATTTTGTATTGAATTACATTGAAACGAATAAAGAAAGAATAAATAAATAGAATAAAGAAAGAAAGCATAACATTATTACTTTTTCTTGAGATGAGTGGAGTTTTGTTACAATAATGTTTCCATTGCTTGATAGTTTTCTCTTTTGGATGCTTTTGCTCATAAACATAACCTGATTTTCCATAGGACCACCAAAGTTTCCCCTAAATCTTCCATTTTAAAAATGAATTTTCCCAATTCCAAGTGACACTCCTTCAAACCTAATATTTAGGGACATCGCACTAGAATTAAACAGGCAAACAGCTATTTGTTCTAATTGTTTTCCCATAAGGCACTGAACCTGTCAGTGTACATTAAAGTGACTACAGAGCACCCAGATGAAAAAATAAAAATATCATCCAACAGTTGGCATTTTTAATTTAACTTTTAATTTTGTAATAAAGAAAAACAGAATCATAAATACAAGGAATAAACTGGTGGTTTCCTGAAGGAAAGGGTGTGGGAGGATAGGGAAAATAGGTAAAGATGGTACAAATAAATCATGGACACAGTAAGTACAACATGGGGAATATAGTCAATAATATTATAATAACCGTATGGTGACAGACGATGACTAAACTTATCATGGTGAGCACTTGATAATGTATAGAATTGTCATATCACTATGTTGTACATGTGAAACTACTACAGCATTGTTTGTCAATTATACATCAATTTAAAAATTAATTAATCAATTATATGCAACATAGAATAACACGGAGAGGTCTTGAGTATCCTTTGCCCTGTTTCTCATACCAGTTGCATTTCACATAACAAGAGCACAGTGTCAAAACCCAGAACCGGTATGCCACTGGGTGTTGGGGTCCCCCACTAGAGAGCTGACACTGGGGTGGGTTGTGGTTTTCCTGTGGTGTTTGCCTGGAGTTGTCTAAAATTATATGTCTTCCTAGGCTGTCCCTTTCTTGGCCTTTTGAGTAGAGGGAAGCAAGCTTTTCTTGCCTGTGCTCATTGACACTTCTGGGTTATGTCCAGCATATAGGAGGCAAGAGGAAACACAAAGATATGACATTTCACAGTCCTAAGGTTCCTAGCAGACTTCCTTTCCCACTTTTCTCAGTCTTATGTTTGTTGTATACGTAATGTCCAGGGGTGGGATTTTAGCTGTTCTTAGCGGGAGCATAGGTAGAAGTGTGTCCACTCTGCACTGTTCCAAAACCAGAAGTCTTTCAGACTTGCCTTTATCCACTTAGATGTTTGATTTGTCCAAAAAGGTAAATCTTTTTACTTTTTCAAATGAACACCATCATATTAAGCACAGCATCAAATTTAAGTACAAAAAAGCACTTTAAAAAATAAGGTATTCTTTATTATACCAAATAATAACCTTACTATTTTAAATAAAGAAAAAAAAATGGTGAAAAGCCCATCCCTGGAGAAACACAGGATCCAGAGCATACACCTTGACACATCATCCCTCCTCCTGCTCCCCTGATATTTATATTTAATCTGAATATAATAAACATCAATGATATTCCTCTCAATAGGACTGGGAGCTTAAGGAGAGAAAGACCTAATGTATGGGAAGGTTACAGCCAGGTTCACTTATGTTGTCATAGTGACAGCAGAAAGGAAGGTGGAGATTGTTTACAAATGTCCCAAATCTCTTATAAAACCAATTTGTTGACATGGCTTCTCAATCTCCCTCTGCCTTTTACCACCTTGAGTCCCTGTACAGATATCCTCAATAGGTAAGACCAGAACCACTGTCTCACATGAACCTATTTTAGGAATAGTTTCTAAATGTAACTAGAGGGTATTATGCTAAGTGAGATAAGTCAATTAGAGAAAGACAATTATCGAATGGTCTCACTCATATGTGGAATATAAGAAATAGCACAGAGGATCATAGGAGAAAGGAGTAAAAAAATGAATGGGAAGAAGTCAGAGAGGGAGACAAACCACGAGAGACTCTTGATTATGGGAAACAAATTGAGAGTTGCTGGAGGGGAGATGGGTGAGGTAACCTGGTGACGGGTATTAAGAGGGCACATGCTGTGATGAACACTGTGTGTTATAGCAACTGATAAATCATTGAACACTACATCAGAAACTAATAAATTTAAATAAAAAATAATACTAGTAACAATTTTAAAAATGAGTTTCTACCAATTAGTAGTGATTTCTGTACGTTCCTTTGAATTAAATATCCCTTCAGTTTATACAGCGATTAAAAAATAAGCAATTTTTTAATGTAATGACTGACTCAGATGAGAATCACTGACTACCAAATCCCCAAGCCATTAGAGGAATGGTGGTTGAAAAATAAAATATTTGAAGATGCTGAAGGGTTCTTGCAGAGACTCCTTGCTGATTGCAAAAGGGCAATGAATCTTCATGATGGAAAATCTGCTAGTTACCACCTGGGACAACAGGTGTTATTGGCTTCCTTTTTTTTTCTTTTTAAGATCTTATTTATTTATTTGGCAGAGAGACAGAGCGAGAGAGGTAACACAAGCAGGGGGAGTGGGAGAGGGAGAAGCAGGCTTCCTGTGGAGCAGAGAGCCCAGAGCTGAGAGCCTGATGTGGGGCTTGATCCCAGGACCCTAGGATCATGACCTGAGCTGAAGGTAGACGCTTAATGACTGTCACTTAAGCGCCCCTGTTATTTGGTTCCAAATGAATGTGAAGCACAGCATCACCTATGAAGCATTCTTGCCAAAAGTTTACTCTGAATCTAAAAAAATCACCTAGATTAAATTGTCAGTTCTCAGAAAACATGAGGAATTGAGGGACTCATTAAATATCTAACAAGAAAAAATGATCTACAAATCCAGAATGTTC
This sequence comes from Taxidea taxus jeffersonii, assembly GCA_003697995.1. NCBI lineage: Eukaryota > Metazoa > Chordata > Mammalia > Carnivora > Mustelidae > Taxidea > Taxidea taxus. The sequence continues at coordinate 26,100 of ML108267.1, read as the reverse complement.
GGCACAGAAAAAGTACTTTCAGACTTTTCAAAACTAGAGATCATGGGGGAAAAGCACAGAGTATTCTAGATTAAAAGAGACTAGAACATCATTAAAATGCAATGCGATGAATAAACTTTGGATGTTAATTAGGACAAAAACTTTCTAGAAGATATGTTGGGACAGTAGGTCAAATTCAAGATGGTCCAAAAAGTAGGCAATATTCAAGAATTAGTGTTAATTTCTTTAGCTATGATAATGGCATTATATTTAGGCCATCTTTATTTTTAGGAGATGTTTACTGAAATATTTAGAATTGAAGAAGTGTCATATTTTACATTGAAATGGTTTACATATAAATATGTGAAGAGTATTAACAATTACTAAACTGCTTGGAGCACGAATTCAGCAAACTATGGCCCATGAGCCAATTCTGGTCAACTACCTATTTTTGTCCAGACCTAAGAATGGATTTTATCTTTTTTGATGATTGAAATAAATGAAAAGAAGAAAAATATTTTTGGCATGTGAAAATTATATGAAATTCAAATTTCAATGTTCATAAACAAAATGCTATTAGAATGCAGCTACACTCATTTATTTACATATTTATGGGTGCTTTTGCACTACAATAACAAAGTAGTAGTTGAGATAGAGACTGTATGGCTTACAAAGCCTGAAATTTTTTACCAGTACATTAAAAGTAAAGATATTAAAATGCAGAGAACATAGGTTAAGTGACTTGCCCAACCTCCTCCTAGTCAGAGGTGAACCTAGCCAGATAGATCCCTGACTCTTGGCCACTTCTGTCCTCATATTTCTGCTCCTGATGAAACAATTTTTAAAATATTTGTTTTTCTCAGTTGAGATATAAAATAATAAAAATAATCAATGTTCAGAAAACTTGTTTTTCCAGTGTTCCTAAAACCTTTTCCATAGGTTTTGTTCCATATCTACATCTATGTGAAAAGTGTAAGTTCACAAAAATGTGTAATAGTGAATACCTCTGGAGAAAAAGAGAGGAATTAGTCCTGGGAAGGGAAGAACAAAGAGGGGAGGATTAAAATGTATCTGTAATGGGATTTTTGTTAGATTTGAATAAGTCATGTCAATATGTTAACAATTGTTCATTGTGGGTGGTGAGTATATTACCTTATTCTGTTTGCATTTCTGTAATGTTTCATTGAAAGAAAGGAAGACCTTGATATTGCCTCCATAGATGGTCTTCTCCCTAGAGCACTCCCCATGGGGTCTGTTACTGCATTGCTTCCCTTATAGTATTTCTGTTCTGGAAGATAAAGACTCCCACTTTTACTAGCCCAGAGCACTCCATCATCTCTCGATATTTTGCCAAGTCCTTGCTTACACTTTAATAATTAATCCTTTAGTTAAACTCTCCTCTCCTCAAATCGCCCAATTTTGAGACAGAAATACAGCAGGGAGGCACAATTTCACCACTATTGTTTATTACTTTTTCTGAATATCCCAGTCAAAACAATTTCATAAGAGGAATAAGTGACATGAAAATATTGGAAAGTACATGGCAAAATTATTATTACTTACAAATGATATGATTATATACTTGTAGAGTTAAAGAGACATCAGTTACAACAATAAAAATTCAAACACTTTACTAAGTAGGTTTATTAGAAAATTATAATAGGGGTGCCTGGATGGCTCAGTCCAGTAGGCATCAGACCCTTTATTTTGGCTCAGGTCATCCTCTCAGGGTCATGAGATCGAACCCTGTGTTGGGCTCTGCACTGAGCCTAGAGTCCGCTTAAGATTCTCTCTCTCTCTCCTTCTTCCTATCATCTCCCCCACCCCCATTCTCTCTCTGCTATCTTTCTCTCTCAAAAAAATAAAAAGAAAGAAAACTATATACAAAATAATTATTTTATATTAGTATAAAATATTTTAATATATTAATAATTATATAAATATTATATATTATAAATATTATATATAATATATAGAATATATTAGTAATTATATACAAAGACCACCATTAAAAGTTAATGGAAAGCAAGAGGGAAGAATGGGCGGCAGAGCACAGGAAATTTTTAGGTCCTTGAAACTACTCTGAATGATATTAATGGTGGATAAATGTCATTTATACAATTGTCCATACCCATAGAGTGTACAACACTGTGAGTGAGCCCTAATATAAACTATGGAGTCTGGATGATGATGATGTGTCAATTCAGGTTTATCAATTGTAATATATGTACCATTTGCTCAGGTTGTTCATATGGGAGGAGATCATGCATATGGTGGAGAGGGAGTATATAGGAAATTTCTACCTTCCTATCAGCTTTGCTTTGAACCAAAAACTGTTTAAAACATTTTTGAAACAAACAAATAGTTATATAAACTGTCATACTTTTAATGCAAATTCTTGGAGCAATTACAAAAATTTATATTTTTAAAATCTTTTTTAAAGATTTTATTTATTTATTTATTTATTTATTTGAGACAGAGAAGGAGAGAGCAAGCACACGAGAGAGTGGCAGAGAGAGAGGGAGAAGCAGGTTTCCCACCGAGCAGGGAGTCCTATGGGATCATGACCTGAGCTGAAAGTGGACACGTAACTGAATGAGCCACCCAGATGCCCCACCTTTTTTTATTTTTTAAAGATTTTATTTACTTATTTGAGTGAGAGGGAGACAGCAAGCATAAGAGAAGGGAAAAATATATATATATTTTTTTATATTACTGTGCTATACATGAAGGAATTACATTTCTTTTTTTTAAGATATTTGATTTCAAACATCGAAAAAGATGAATGGAAGAAACCATATGAACAAGGATTTGACTAACAACAATCACAGAGAACTTCACTTACAATTTAAAAGAAGCAATAAAATTATAATAAAAGCATTTCCTGCTCCTACTGAAATAGAGTGAGCTTTTTCAGTCCTCTCTCCCCCTGTCATAACTAACGAAAGTGTCTGGACAAAATACAGTAAGTAACTACCTTAGGACTCTGTCAGTTATGTAAACTAAAGCACATGGAATATGGAAAGGAGCCAAAACTTGGCAACCAGTAGTGGGGTGAGGTTCCCATACTATTTTGTTCTTATGGCTTTTAAGTAAGTATGGATCCCCATTGTGGAGTCGTACATCAGCTAAGAAGGCTGAAATTCTGATAAAAACCTCACCTTTTTATCTAGAGGTATCATGGAAAGTGCTCCCTGTGGTCTGAGGATGGTAGAAATAGCCTCTGGTGTCTGTGTATGTGTATGCTTAGTTACTTTTTTTTTAGCCTTGCAGTTTTGCCCCAAGAGCAGGCTCCCACTATGGAGCTGTTGCTGTAGCAATGGCAAGAGTACTTAAAATGTGTCTGACCAGAGGAACCAGAAAAGGCACCCTTGAAAGGTGCCAAAGTGGAGAATCCTACAGAAGAGACAACTGAAGAAGGGGATCCCTTAATTCTGTGTATAGCCCAGACATCGCTGAGCTACAGATGTTCAGGACAGACCCAAACCAGGACAATTTGTCACCAACAGAATTTCTTCAAAGGACAGTCTAAAGACATATTTCAGGATTAAAGGGAAATTTGTAGGGACGCCTGGGTGGCTCAGTTGGCTAAGCATCTGCCTTTGGCTCAGGTCATGATCCCAGCGCCCTGGGATCGAGTCCCACATCAGGCTCC
>ML108267.1:0-17466 GCA_003697995.1 Taxidea taxus jeffersonii | reverse complement strand
CAACTGAGGTGGATGCAAATTAATATGCAGCAGAATAGGCAGGATGAGTTATCAGCATTTGGCAAATTGAAGGATTCCAATTTCCAAGTTGACACACTTTTGGAAAACTGTAGTCCAGCAAATTGCAACGTACCATCTGTTTTTGGCTTTCTGTCAAATGGAATGTGTTGCCTAAAATAGTGTCTCTGTTTAATAAGTGTAATTTCATCACCTAAGGCTATGTTCTTTCTGTCATTGTGTCAGTGTAACACAGTCCCTCCCCCATGCGCTGAAGCCCAGCTCTCCACAATGGGTATTATAATGTCATACTTTATTATCCACCCCTCTTTCAACCGCTTATAACTTTTTGAAAAAGAAAAAAAAAAAAACCTGCTATGTGTTCTCTTCTGTGTTTATTTGGATACAGTGCTTCCTGAAGTACATGCAGGCAAGATAACAAATATTGTCTGTGTCCCCCGTGCTCTGAGTCTCCACCTCAGCTTAGGGCCTCATGAACAGTTGCCTTGATTATAACAATAGACTTAAAAATTGGTCTCTGAAGTTCCAATAATCCAATACATCTCTCAAACCTCTTATCCATGTAGCACCCAGAGGGAAATTTCTAAAACATAATTACAGTCATGGTGCTCCTGTATAAACTCTATCAGTGCCTCCCTGTTCCTACCAGATGAGTCTTACCTCCTTCTGATGACCCCAGCCTCATCGCTCATCATCACACACTCTTTAATAGATGCTCCAGTCACAGAGAACTTCCCAGCCACAACACACCCCCAGGCAAGGGCATGTTCTTCACCAGATGCCCTCCTTGACTTAAGTCTGAGTTAAGAGTTCCTCCTCGTAGTTTATTTACCACCCTGTGCTTCCAGCAAACCAAGGTATACCTTCATCATCCAATTACATGCCTGAGCTCCCAATTACTGTGTAAGCTCCAAGGGCTTGTACCCTACCTTATCCATCTTCCTATCTGCTCTTCAGAGCACAGCATCTAGAACAGAGTTAATATTCTAAAACATGCTTGCTTAACTGAATAAAGAGATCACCCTCAACAGTGGAGAAAACATCTTCTTTATATTAATATTCAGTTGCCTAGAAGTCATTAAGATGATGGTCATATGAAGCATCATATTTCAATCAATAGAAAGAGGTAGCCATCGATCAACTTTTTTTTTAAACATTTCAATTTTTTTTCTTTTTTAATCTTTCTTTCTTTCTTTCTTTCTTCCTTCCTTCCTTCCTTCCTTCCTTTCTTTCTTTCTTCATATTTTATTTATTTCCAGTGTTCCAGAATTCATTGTTTATGCACCACACCAAGTTCTCCATGCATACAGTCCAATTTTTAGAGCAAGAAATAAATGCAAGCAAGTTGGACATTTGCTAACAATTCCATGTATCAGTCAATGCATAAATTCATCTGCTTTTAAAACAGTTGTCCTAAAAACTATCCTAGGATTTACTCACCTTTCAGTTGTGCCTCTTTGCTTTATTTTCTGTCCTTTATTGGTGACTTTTCACTGAATCGAATGACACACTGTCTCAGATGAACCATGAATTCATTGATGGTGAAATCTCAATCAGCCAGTGCATTTATTAGACAAGCACGATGTGGATTGTCGGTAACTTGCTGAATTGAGGCAGGCAAAAATGGTCCAGAAAGTCTATGTGCACATGGGAATGATAGAGTCCTTGGGGTTTTGTTGTTGTTGTTGCTGCTGCTGTTGTCTGTTTGTTTTGTTTTGTTTGTTTCTTTTTAAAAGAATAACAAAGGAAAAAAATCCAAAAGTTCAGAAGGCCAGACAGAGCTTGTCCCCTTTGATGTCTGGCCAGCTAGATCTGTGATGTAACCATTCCTCTGTATACCAGACAGAGGCTGAAACCACTGAGGTAGGCACCTACTGTGCACTGTTCTTTTGGTGTTAACTCTTCTTGCTCAACAAAGAAGTGCATTGAAGTACACTTAACAAAGGGAGGTTAGGAGTTTGCACAAGGAACCCAGCTAACCAGTGTTAGAGGCAGCCTCAAACTCAGCCCTAGTGGCTCCAAGTCAATGTTCTGTGTCCCTTGCAGCCCAGTCGGATGATATCAGATGTGAGGATGGAGGTAAAATGCTGGCACACTGTAGATATCAAAAGTGTGAACTGACTCCATGCTGTTCCCTTCTTTTTATTTTTAGACCAGGATTCAGCCATTTTCCAGAAAGGGCCACATTTCATTCTCCTGCCAAAGAAAGGGGGCAGACATGGTGTATAGTCCCCAGCCCCCACCCATCCTCACACTTTCCCACCCAAGCTGTGGGTGACTTTTGGGAGCAGGTGGCACTCCAGGATCTAGTCTGTGCTGGTTTAGCATCAAGTCTGTTCTGTTGCAAATTTCACTGCACATTCTCTCTCTCATTTCCCCTACAGGTCCATGACAGCTCATGTTCTGATAGGATCAAAGAGTGCCTCATTCACTTCTTCACTCTTGACCTGTCACAGGTGAAAAGCCAAGACTCCCCTTCAAGGACTCACCCAGAGCATACACAGCAGGCTCCAGCAACCACGGAGTATATGAAATACATAGTGCTTTTGCTCAGCAATTTCTACTTCCATGTTACTAAGACTGCCCATTTATTTATCTCATTTAACAGTGGAATGTTCTGTGGAGCCGAGAATCAATAGGGAAGCAGATGTCAGAGGTCATCGTTTCCTTGATTTACTGAATATCGTGGAAACTCATGTATCTTATTTCACATGATATATTCCTAGTCTTCTTGAAATAAAGAGGTGCCATTATTAAGACCCCCTTTACAACACTGGATTTTCCTCATAACAATTCACAAAGGCTTGTCTAAAAAACACTCTGTGGTATGTGCTCTGCGCAGTACAGCTCGATTATCTGAATTTAAGAGCAATATTCCCAGAGGTTCCAAACCTTTGTATGCTTCAGCTCATCTTCATTTATATTCAGTGCAGCTGTTAGTAGCAGCTGGTGGCCCTTATCAGACTACCAGCGCTTGTTAACAGCAGTCCCTGGCATCTACAAGTCCTCTTCTGTTTTGCATGCATAGTTTTCATGTAATGGTCACTGAAGCCCAGCAGAGTAGATATTAAGGTGCCCCCTTTAACAATGGGTGAGAGGAGGTCTCGGGTGTCTGGGAAACCAGGGCAAGGATACAGTCTACAAATGGACTGAGAAGTTACTTGTTTCTCCTGGTCTGATGTCACAGGCAGCACTGAAGGCCCTAATTTCATTCTCTGGGCAGTCATGAGAGGGTTGCAGATGTCACACTTCCAGGCAAAGCCCACAGCTCCTTGTTGTTATGCTGAGATCTACGTGCTATGTAGAGCACTATCTAGGAATGCAGGGAAGAAACGTGGCAAACTCTTAGGAAACTCTTCCAGGTTTACGGAGACCCACATTCTAACTGGCATCCCAGAAAGTCAGATTCAATGTGCATATAACTGTGTATACATAAAATCTTGACAAGTTTACTTATGCCGAATGGACAAGAAAAGACTTCCAATGCATTATTGATCATTAAGTTAGGCATAGCATAACAACCAAGCTCATTACAGCTATGCTGACCCTAGCAGCCTAATGAGCAGGAGAGGTAACTCCATCCTGTAGCTATTGACCACATTGGCTCTCATTGTTTCCTGTCCTTGTTGTAATTACATATCTGCATACGGAGACTGCATTTATCATGTGCATCTTTCTGGAGGAGGAACAGTGTGTACTGGCAGACGGTCCTCTAACACTAGAATTCTCTGAGCTTCCTACTCATGCGTACATACCAATTAATGGTGTGATTCAGCCCCAACGCAGAGAAGAGTTGACTTTCCCTGAGTCAGGTTTCCCTTCTCCCATTCTGGTACTGCAAAGTTAAATACACAGACCATATCATGGCTTTTAAAGATAATATATCATTCTTCTTTTTCTTATCCTACTCTCTTATTCCCTGAGGCAGCAAGGTATGAGCACATCACAGGGTAACCAACACATGGAAGATCAGCACAGTCCATCCTGAGGACCCTAGAAGATAAGACCATGTCCACCTTCAATAACACAACCTTTCTCCTCCAAGACCAGTCATCCTGAATAAAAGAAGGAAGATGGAGGGTCCAGGGGTAGGTGGGAGGTGCTGGGCTACATACAGGAAAGAAATAGTGTGAATTGCCTTAATGGAGACTCAGTGGCCATGGGTTGGCTATCTTCTCTCCAGCTGGGTTGACAGAAGCTTTTCCATGCCTCTCTGCCAAAGTGCTGCCCCTTACCTAAGAGGTAGTTTTGATCATTATAATCTTCTGATTATGTGTCAAAAGATCCATAAGTGCTTGGAACAGGATGAAGGAAACAAGATTTCAACATGACCCCCTACCCCACCAAAAAAATAGTTTGGAGATTGTAGCTGTCAGAAAACTCACTATGAGTTAAGTGTGAGATTGTGTCATCTTTCTCTCCTTCCCCCACTCCTCCCAATAGCTTAGGGTATTTAGGTGACAGTTTATCTAGAATGCCTTTAATCTATGCTGACCACACAACAGCAGGAAAATAGCATCCTGAGTTAGGAAACACATTCCAGGAAGGAGATGGTCTTCCTGGCGACACTGAAGGAAACAACCAGGTTTGATGAGCTTGGAAGCACAGTAGGGGAACTACCACTTTGTTTAGCCCGCACAGGGTTTCAAACATGATTTGAACTTACATTTAAATTTAGACTATGTTACATACAAATCTGGATTCTGTGGGGTTTTTTAATCTTAAATAATCAGAAGAATTGTTTATATCATTCCATTTTCCCACAAGACAATCATGGGCCAGAATGGAGTAGAACTGCTGCTTGAGATGGAGTACCCACTCCCAGCTGGACTCAGCCCCTCACTGGCATGTGTCTCCTCAGCTCTGAGGTTGCCAGTCTATTATCAATTACCCTCAGGTGTGTGACACTCTTCTAGAAGAAATATATTTTTCTGCTCTCATCAAAAGCAGCAAAATTAAAGATTTCTAAATGAAGAATATGTCTATATGTTTAATGCAGAGAGCAGGCCCACTTCATTCTTCTATTTTTACTTGCCTGGATTCTGTAAACTAGTTAAATGTTTGGCCCTTAAAGTATTTTGCCTAAGAAATGGCTAAAAGATACAGGAATGATTAACCCAGAAGAGAGAAGATTTGGGTGCTTCATGAGGTTAGAGTCAATGCATGTAAGATTGTCACAAGGGAGAAATACTGGATTGACCTGCCAAGCCTCATGAAATCCACCAGGGAAAGTGGTTCTCTTCAATGTGAAGCAATGAGTACTACCAGAATTTTTTCAGGAATAAAGTAGGTGTCTGGAGATTACAATGAGCCCCAGCCACTGGTGATATTAAAACACAGGAGGGTACCCCTGAAAAACCAGGATTCAGATTGAACAAGTGAGTGTGCAATTATACCTAACCAGAGATTCTCACCTGGGTCAGTGCAGTCTGGGCAACTTTGTAGATGGTCTTCATGGGCCCACAGGTCATATGGAATTGCCTATAAATGTGGAAATGAGATTCTCAAAAGAAGAAAATATGCAAACCTGGATCCTTACAACTCACTAAGCATTTCAACTCCTCCACACTCCATCAAATCTTGATATTTTCTACTGCCTGATAAGGATTTTCCATAGTGTCTCAAAAAGCATTCAATAGTCACCTTTCTGCAGTTGTAGTGATTGGCTATGGCCACATAGCCCAGCCAAGAGCTTTGCACTAACTAGATAATAAGATGAATGATCAGGTGTCTGTGTTTGTGTAAGGAGTTTGCCTGTGTTAGCTTCACATAGGTCCTTAACATATCTGATGAGCAGCAAGAGCAGTGTTTTCAGGTGCCTGCCCCCATATAGATTTATTTGGGCACAAGAATGAGAGCAGCAAAACTGTCTGGAGAGATCTAAAAACTGTGACTCAATACATTAACATTTTTCTACTGGGAGGCAGTACCATTCAATTATTACCCTATTATTCAAGTGGAATTTTGCTTTATCTATTCTCTTGAAGCTCAGAGAATAAATATGCTATTAGTAATAATGAAATGGGGAGGGAATATTAACTCCCATCAAGGGCAGACCATATAATACCCTACTCTATCCCCTCTGGGCATCCAGAAAAATGGGACTAAATGTATTATTTTAAATCTGTTTAAAGACATGAAGACTAAACAAAACGAATAGAAAGAATAAAGCCACGATCCTGTGGAAGAACACAACCTTGAGAAGCAAGCCCAGAATTTGGGAAGCTTCCCCATAGGTACATATGTCTATTCTGGAAGACCTGGGAAAAGGCACAGAGGGGCAGTGACACACTGACAGCCTGGTAGGCCCAGGAGAGTCAACATTAGAGTCCAGAGCCCACTGAAGCAGGATCTGATAAACCCCCTTACCATTTAGCTTAGAAACCAGAGAATAACACCCTAGGACTATTAAGGGAAAAAAAAATTGTAAGATTGGAATTATAATGTATATGGAGGTAAAAGGTATGACAGTTATAGCACAAAGGATGAAGATGAGAAGTAAATGAAATTTAACCACTGTAAGTGAAGGGAACTGTAAATAAATGAAATATGATATTGACTGTACATAGACTCTTACTGAGTTAATATGACATTGTATTAGCCCAAGGATAACTACTAAAACAAAACAAAACAAAACAACAAAAGAGTAAAATGGACCAATAAGAGGGCAATTATAAGGAAGAGTCTAACTCAGTTTTTGATATTTGACTCTTCATGTCTTTTAAGCCCCCTTCACTCCTTTTCCTCTCCAGCCCATGAATGGACAAACTGAAAAGCAAGCTGAGGAGCTCCCCCATTAGTGTTGGTAGGGGTGGGGAAGTGGGGTCTTCAAAGTATGAAAAGCCCCAGCTTGCATAAGAGAAAGATCTCCATGACTCCACCCCATAATTGCCAAAAAGCTACCAATCCAATGCACTTTTGCTGCCTAACGCCACTTTTGGACCAGCTTAGGAGTCTGTCCTGCTCTCCCCAGAAACCCTCATTATGTGACTAATAAATTTTGTCTCAACCTCTTGGAGTGTGTGACATCATCAGTCCTTATATCCAGACCAAATTTGGGGTGGTGACCCTACCCACCTCTACAAAGAAACTTCAACATCTATGAAACAAATGAAATGAAATACTAAAAATAAAAATAGAATGTATATCTGATACAAAAATAATGGAGTTTATACAAAAATAATAGAAGTTTGTTATTAGCATGCTTCTCTAAAGGAAATGCTAAAGAGTATTCTTCAGACAAAAGAGAAGACTCCCAGAAAGATGATCAAATTGAAAAAAGAATGAAAGGCAATAAATGTTTGGGTTAATTGAATTGAATATTGAGTATATAAAAATAATATTAGTTTTTAGGATTTAAGATATATATCTTAATATTTTATATATACACATATAGATACATAGAATTTAAAGTTATATGCACATTGTACTTATGATAAATGGCACTAAATAGTTTTAATATTTTTGCATTGTCTGAAGAGAGAAAAATTATTATTATTATTTTTTAAAGATATTATTTATTTATTTGACAGAGAGAGAGAGATCACAAGTAGGCAGAGAGGTAGGCAGAGGGGTGGGGGAAGCAGGCTCCCTGCGGAGGAGAGAGCCCTATGTGGGGCTTGATCCCAGGACCCTGAGATCATGACCTGAGCTGAAGACAGAGGCTTTAACCCACTGAGCCACCCAGGAGCCCCACAGAAAAAATTATTGATAACATTAGAGACTTAGAAGTCAAGATTTTTGTTGTAATCTCTGGGTTAATACCAAAACAAAGAATGATAAAAGAATATGAAACGTCTAATAAGGGGCGCCTGGGTGGCTCAGTGGGTTAAGCCTCTGCCTTTGGCTCAGGTCATGATCTCAGGGTCCTGGGATCGAGCCCTGCATCGGGCTCTCTGCTCAGCAGGAAGCCTGCTTCCCTTCCTCTCTCTCCGCCTGCCTCTTTGCCTGCTGGTGATCTCTGTCTGTCAAATAAATAAATAAAATCTTCAAAAAATTAAAAAAAAAGAAACATCTAATAAAATAGAGAAAGTGGAATACTAAAATATACTCTGAAGGGAGGCAAGAAATATGAAAAATGATTTATAACAGATAGAAAAAGTAGTAAACAAGTAATGATAGATCTAAATGCGAATCTATTTTTAAATTGATTACTTTCATCAAACATCAAAGATTTTCAGACTAGAAAAAACAAAAAAAAACTGTGTCCCAGTTGCAAGACATTTTTATCCAAGATATAAAAAGTCACAAAGATTGAAAGTAAAGAGGGAGCACCTGAGGTCCAATTTTATATTCTAAATTTAAAGGCAAGGCACCTTTTAATTTTAAAATGAGTAAAGTAAAGATTAACAGAATTACAAGAAAAATAATCAGGTCTACAATACTAGGAGATTTTAACATGTCATTCTTTACCTGGTAGAACAATCACATCAAAAACAAAACAAAACTAGGAACTATAAGGATATAAAAACTTTGAACAACAATAGTAATTGATGTAGCTGATGTATGTGAAACACTGCAATCAATAACTACAGAATACTACACAAGATTTCCATACATTGACAGAATATTTAACAAAATTGGCCAAGCACTGTACCAAAAATCAGAGCTCTACTAAATTCATATAATTGAAATCATACAGAATGAGTTTTCTGACCACAAGGCAATTGAGCTAAAAATCAATTACATATATAACTAGAAAATCTACATATGGAAGCTAAAAATATCCTTCTAAAAATACATGACTCAAAAAAGAAATCCCAATGGAATCCAGAAAACAATTTGAAATGAATTTTAAGAATAAAATTATACATCAGAACATGTGAGCTATACAGAAAATTTATAGAAAAGGAGAAAGGCTAAAAATTAATGAGCTTATCAGAAAACATTTTAAAAAAGACAACAAATTTAGCCCAAAAGGAAGAAGTATGGAAATAGTAAAATAAATGCAGAAATCAATGAATTAGAAAACAAATGTACAATAGAAAAGATAAAAGAACCTAAAATTTAATCTTTGGAAAGACTAAATAAAGTAACAAGTCTTCCCTGGTGAGACTGATGAAGAAAAATACATATCCAGAAGGACAAAAACAGAGATCATCAGAAATACTATTTTGATTTTTTAAATGGGGACATCACAAGGCTATTACAAATATCATAGGAGAAAATTATAATAACACTGGTACCAATATATTTGAAAATTTAGATGAAATGGGCAAACAATAGAAAAATACAACTAATAATAGACAATGTGGAATCCTATAATTATTAGAGAATTTGAAACTGTAATTATAAATCTTCCCACAAAGAACTCCAGGCCCAGCTGGTTTTACCAGTTAATCCTGTCACTAATTTAAGGAATAAAACCCACCAATCTTGCTTACTTCTTTTATAGACAAGAAAAAAATAGATTTAGTACTCTGTAACCTGTTTTATATAAAATCATCATAATTTTGGTAGTAAAATCTGACAAGGGAAAGAGGAAATTAGTAGAAAAAAATTACAGGTGCAACTCCCTCATTGAATTTAGCAATAAAAATTTTAAGTAAAATAACAGCTGATAAAAACAGGCACTACATAAAAAAGAATTCTTAGTAACAAAGTTTATTTATTCCAGCAGTGCAAGATTAATTTAAAACAAGTGACTTATTTAGAAATCAATCATGTTAATTTACCAATTTGAAAGAAAAATTATATAGTTATTTTAATGGATGTAGAAAAAAATTGGGTAAAATCTAACACCTATTATTATAAACTCTCTTAGCCAACTAGGAAGAGAATCCCCTTAATCTGATGAAGAGCACTGCTCAATTTCCTTTCATTTGAGATTGGGAATGAGACAAGAAATGCCTGTTCTCTCCACTGCCATTCAACAATGTATTAGGACTTCTGCTGGTTCAATAAGCCAAGAGAAAGAAATAAAAATTTAAATGTTTAGAAGAGAAGAGATAAAACAGTCACCTCATTTTCAGATTATATTTGTAGAAAATCCAAAGACATTTACAGATAAATTATTAATACATGAGTTCGACAAACTTGCTGATCTAAGGTCAACAATACAACAAAACAACCCAGATTAACTAAAATTCTATGTACCACCATCCTACCACAAAAAACAAATTGTATGATATGACATAATTCATAATGATAAAAATGTTAAAACCTAGGAATGAGTCTAGTGAAAATTTGCAAAATATCTACACAGAAGTTTGAAATATTATTAAAATAAATTGGAAAAGTTCTAAATAATGGACATACATGTCAAGTTAGTAGATTGGAAGACTCAATAGTCTGAGGATATAAATTTTCCCTAAATTGATCTATAAAGTCAATTCCATCCTGATCAAATGCCAACAGGATTTTTTTTTGGGGGGGTGTTGAAAAAAATTCCTTTTTATATGGACATTTAAAAGAATGAGGTATTGTTAAGAACAATTGAAAGATTTTGTCTCACAAATATTGACCTATAATTAACCTAGAGTAATTAGAATAGTATTATTGACATAATTATTATGAAGATTCATTGAAGAGAAAGTTGAGAAACAAACTCGCATGTATATGGATACTTATACTTAAGATCTGATTAATTTGGTACCAAAGCAATAAAGAAAAACATTATTTTAAATAAATATACTGGGTCAATTAGCTATCCATATGAAAAAAAATTCTGATCCTAAGTTATGGGCTGAATTGTGTCCGCCTAAATTCGTATGTTGGAGTCCTAACCCCTAGCATTTGGAATCTGACTCTATCTGGAGATGAGGGTCTTTACAGAGGTAATTAAGTTAAAACAAGGACTGTAGGGCGGGCCCAAATCTAATATGACTGGAGTCCTTGCAAAAAAAGGAAATATAGGCACAACCACAGACACAGGGTATACCATGGGAAGATAGGGAGGGAATAGGCATCTATAGGCCAAGAAGAGAGGCCTCAGAAGAAACCAGTCTTTCCAGGACCTTGATCTCAGACTTCCAGCTTCCACAGTTATGACAAAATATATTTCTATTGCCTTTGTCACCCAGTGTGTGGGACATTGTTACAGCTGCCCTGGCAAATAAATATACCCTAAATTACATCATTCACAGAAAGTAATTCTGCGTGGATTGTACCACTTAAACCAAAACAGTACTGCATATGGAGATACTATGGATAATACCTTTACAATATAGGAGTATCAACTGCTGTTTTAAGCCATGAAAAGCAGTAATCATGAAAGAAAGCATTGATAACGTGGACTTTACTAAAATATGAGGTTCAGTTTAACAAAAGATACCATTAAGAATGTTTAAAAGGCAAGACAGGCAATGGAAGACTATATGAATGAAACACATAAGCAAGCAAACACAAAAAATACTTGTACCCAGTACGTACAAAGAAATGGAAAAAAAAAAAAAGAGAGAAAAGAGGAAAAAGGGAGCCTAATAGAAAAATTGGCAAAAAACTTAGACACTTCGAAAGAGAATGTGCAAGTATGTTAGTCTGTTCAAGTAGCTATACAAAATACCATAGACTGGGAGGCTTAAATATCAGACATTTATTCCTCACAGTTCTGAAGGCTGAGAAGTCCAAGACCAAAGTGCCAGCTAACTCAGTCCCTGCTCTGAGCTCTGTTTCCAACAGGTGTCTTCTCCCCATGTCTTCACTTGACAGAAGGAGAGAGAGAAAGGAACAGAGAGAATCCCAATCATAGGGGTCCCACTCTCCTCCCTTTATCCAACCTCCAAATATCATCACATAGGGGGTTGGGGTTTCAACAGATGAATTTTAAGGGAACAAAAACATTCAGTCCATAACACTGAGGATTGATAACATGTGAAAGGGTTCTTGCCTCTTTGTTAATCATCAGGAAATGCAAATTAAAACCACAACATGATACCAAGACATCTCCACCAGAGGGCTAAAGTTTTTAAGACTGACAGTTGCAAGTGTTGGTTAGGGGGTAAAACAGTGAATTTTCATGTGCTGAGTAAGAATGGATCTTATACAATTATTTGGGAAAGCAGTTTGGTTTATAACTTGCTTTGATTGAAGATTTGCACATCCTATGACCAGGAAATGCTAATCTTATATATATGCACAACAGGAATATGCCTACGTGGAGGAACAGTCAAGTATATGGGAACATCTACAGCAGCCTGTGCAGGGTAGTCCCAAACCATAAACAACCCACCAGTTCTTCTATGTGAGATTGGATCAACACATGTGGGATTATACATAAAGGTCACAAAGCAACAAAAATCAATGAAATGTAGCACCATATGACATGGATGAATATTACAAATGTAATATTATTGATTGAAAGAAGCGAGATACAAAATAATATATACTGGATATTTCCATTCTATGAAGTTCAAAAACAGGAAAAAAATTAACTGTAGTGTAAGAATTTAAGACCGAGAATTCTTTTTTTTTTTTTTTTGAAGATTTTATTTATTTATTTGACAGACACAGCGAGAGAGGGAACACAAGCAGGGGGAGTGGGAGAGGGAGAAGCAGATTTCCCATGGAGCAGGGAGCCCGATGTGGGCCTGGATCCTAGGACTCTGGAATCATGCCCTGAGCTGAAGGCAGACTGAGCCACCCAGGAGCCCAAGACCAAGAATTCTATCCTCAGCAAATAAGGATCTATCTTATTGGGGATATTAGGACACGGATGATGTTATGGATAATACTTCACTCCCCACCAAAAATTTGTGTGTTGAAGTCTTAACATACCAATGTGAACTATAGTTAGAGTTAGCTTCTTTTTTTTTTTAGGATTTTATTTATTCATTTTACAGAGAGAGAGATCACAAGTAGGCAGAGAGACAGGCAGAGAGAGAGGAAGAAGCAAGCTCCCCACTGAGCAGAGAGCCCAAGATGGGGGTTGATCCTAGGACTCTGAGATCATGACCTGAGCCGAAGGCAGAGATTTAACCCACTGAGCCTAGGCACCTTAGAGTTAGCTTCTTTAAGGAGATAATTGATGTTAAATGAGGTCATAAAGTTGAAACCATAAATGTGATCTTTTTTCCCAGTGTACACTGCTGTACCTCAGTAATGAAATCTAATCTTATTCTCACCCCATCTACCTGAGTTTTTCTATTTTGGAAAAGAACTATTTAAATAATTATTTATACATAATAATATTTTGTGGGCCAGGGTACCTGGATGTTGCAGTGAGTTAACCTCCAGCTCTTGGTTTCATGGTTCCTGGGATTGAGCCCCCAGTTAGTCTCCACACTCAGCATGGAGTCTGCTTAAGACTATATGTTCTTGTATAGTAACATTATTATATTTTAGTGTATGTTTCCAGCAATTTGCCCTATGATTCATTCTATAAATTGACTTTTCATTACTTTAAAAATATTTTATTAAAATAGTTTGTATTGGGGTGCCTGGGTAGCCCAGTGGGTTGGGGCCTCTGCCTTTGGCTCAGGTCATGATCTCAGGGTCCTGGGATAGAGCCCTGCATTGGGCTCTCTGCTCGGCAGGGAGCCTGCTTCCTCCTCTCTCTGCCTGCCTCTCTGCCTACTTGTGATCTCTGTCTGTCAAATAAATAAATAAAATCTTTTAAAAAATAGTTTGTATTGAGAGAAAACAATAAAATGAATGTCATAAAAAAGACTCCCTCTTCCTCTGCCCCTCCCCCAAATAAATAAATACATCTTTGAAAAATAAAATATTTTGTAGGCTACATTGACATAGACATATATAAATGTGTGTATTTACACACGCATATTTTTATGAAAAACAAGGTCCAATTATCTAAAAAGGCCACCTAATATTAAACATTTGGTGATATTGAGAAGACTGATTTTTATAAAAATTCAAATTATTTTTCCTTTTCTCATCTAGTGGTAAGTTCATGGGAACATTGAGAGATATGGATTATTCTTTTTCTGTCTGAGGATTAGCCTCCCTATACTTTAATGCTTTCATTTCATAAAGAAAATGAATGCAACCTGTCCCACTTCATAGCACTGTTGTAAAAAGAACATTGGAGAGTGGGTATAATAAGACTTTTTTGAAAGCATTAAGCCCTATAGAAATGGAAATAACCACTAAAAGCCATGGCATGACATTTTACAAGGACCCACACATCTCCCATGTTCTTTACAAGAGCAATCATTGGCAAATTGGAAATTTGTAACAGTTGGAAAGATAAATGAGTTCTCAGAAAGAAAAGGGAAATGAAATTGTCATTCTCCGTTCCATCTTCCAAATGAGAAAATGTATTCCTGTGTCTTCATCTAAAAGTAAATCAAGTTTAAATATGTCATGTGGTTCTTACCAAGGAGAAAAGGATAATTATCTAAGTAATCTATTTGTTTCTCTCTGAGTTCAAGTTTCTAAGTGGAATTGGATTACAGAATACTGTAGCTGGAAAGGAGTCAACAATTGCCTCTGAAGTTTGCACCACATACCAAGCCCCTTGTAGTCACTTTCGGGTCATACAGTTCATTTCATTCTTCCAACAATGTGGAAGAAGGTTTTGTTGACTTCATTAGAGAAGAGAAAATTGGGATTTGGAGATTAAGTAATTTGTCCAAGAGAAGATAGTAGGTGAATGACACATCCAGGATTTGAACTCAGATCTTTTGATCCTATTTCCAACTTATGTTCATGAGGAAGTTTAAAAAAATCTTTTATCATATGAAGAAACAGATCCAGAGAAGGCAAACTACTTTTACAAAATTACTCAGTTAATTCATTCAAATGAATTAAAAGATGCTTCCCGGGTTTCATGTGTGCAAAGTCCTGTGCTGGATAATCACAAACAACAGATAATTTTTTAAATGAAAAGAAAATAATAATAATAGGATGTTCTGGAGTATCTGTATCTCTCTCCATAACCTGGTGTCTCAGGACTCTTCCTACTGATAATGTGTAACTTATAGAAACCTGAGAAATAGTTGTTGATTTACACTCAAGGATTCTTGCTCACAGCAAAGATATGATTTAAGTTCTAGGTCTGGTTAAATCATCAAAATCATCTATGGAGGGTTGTGTGTGATTTGAAAAAAAATCAGCAAAATTAATTATTGCCCAAAGTCTCAGAAATATCTATTAAGTCACCAATCCTCTCACACCAATTACCAATTCTCTAAGACAGTGAAACTCTAGCTAGTCTTCGACTTTTTGGAACATTCCACCGATTTAATTCAGTGAACTCACATCCTTCATATGTCCAAGCCAAGTTTCCACTTGAAAATTATTCTGTGAGTTAAGATCTTACTTAGCTCCAAAAAGTTCCCTAAAAATAGATTCACACATTTATTATAGACTTCCTTTTCATGAAAATGTTAAAAACTCATTCTAGGAGAACCTCTAAAAAATCACTTAACATTTAACATTTTTCTTGATGAATTAAAAAAAAAACCTTAGATGTAATTAATAAATACAATATACATAATACTTTATTTAAGAGAAATAAAATCATATTTCTCTGTGTGGAGTAAACTATTTTTGCCCTCTAGTTAAAAGTTAATATGGGTTTCCTCAGTAGAGCTACTTTTCTTCATTCTCTTAGTTCAATATTAGGAAGTAATAATGGATGCACATTTAATTATTCAAGTACACTGGAGATTACATCTCCATGTTAAATCAAGTCAATAATGATTTTGCACTGATATTTATTAAGTGACATTTGTTAAACATGACTTGCAGAATGCATGGATGTTTAAGTTGGAGTAATGGGCATTGCAAATCCTCATGTGCGGTTTGGACAATGTGATGGTTTTGGCTCCCCAAGCAGCATTCATGAAACAATGAGCATAGTAGATTCCAATTAAAATATGAGATGTGTTTGGTAAACCATGAGGCTATAATCTTAATGGTCCTGTTGTTTTCTAACTATAAAATCCAGTTAATTGGTATCCCAGGGGCCAGCCATAAGCCCAGTTAACAATGTGAAATAAATTAATGTTTGCACTAAAGCTGATGAGGTCCCTAAGAGACTTGGCACAGACCTGCCCTTCAGGGGAGAGAGCAAATGACTTCTTTGTAGATATCTGGAAGGAGATTTCATGAGTCTTTACTAGTTGACCTAGTGGGAATTTACTAGCATTTGTGTACATGGAGGTACCTGCTCCTCTAGTTTATATTGGAAAACTCCACCAGCTTTCCAGAAAACTTCTCTAGGGACATTTCTCTGGCTAAAATTGGTCCCCAACCACCTTTTCTTTCTCATTGCATGGCAGACTTTGACTTGATATTCTCTTCTGTGCACCTGCCACTACTCACTGTATTCCTGGGACTGGTTCCTTCTTCGAAGACCAGAGCCCAGTTGATGTATAATCTCCCCACTCTTCTTTTCTTCTCTCCTAAAAAACAAGCACATTTTATTTGGACCATGTCAAACTAAGTGTTAAAGTGAATCAAGGAGAAAAAAATAACAAAATAAACTTATGAAAAGTTAAAAAGTATACCCAACCTGCAAACACTTACAGCCTCCATCACAACTACAGCCTGAATCCCTCGTTGCATGATAACTGGATTTCCTTTCCTGATTTCCCTCTTTCTCCTCCAGTTCTCCCTCCTGCCATATTCCAACAATGTGGGTTGGAGGGTTAGATTGAGAGTAATTCAGTTAATGTCAATTTAAACCTCATATATTTATCAGAATCATCCTTAAAATCCTCCATTGTCCTCCAAACGCAAAATTTTTAAAAATAAAAGCATTTCCATCAACAATTCTGATGCAAGTTCTGTCCAGCTGCTTAAATACAAGAACTCATGCACTATGATTTGAGAATTATTCTTACAGAGCCTGTTTTCCGAACGATTAAGGAGCATACCTTTCACTTTATTTCTTGAGCCCTTACAAGCTTTTCTGAACTTGAATATAAATTTCCTTAAAAGAATTTATGCTGTGGGGCACCTGGATGCTCAGTCTATTGAATGTCCAGCTCTTGGTTTTGGCTCAGGTCATGACCTCAGGGTCCTGACATCAAGCCCCAAGTTAGGCTCACTCTCCACCAGGAATCTGCTTGAGGATTCTCTCTCTCTCTTCATCTACCCCCTCCCCTCTCCTCACTCACTCACTCACTTACTGTCTCTCTATAATAAAATAGATAAATCTGTTAAAATAAAAAGTAGAGGGGCACCTGGATGGCTCAGTGGATTAAAGCCTCTGCCTTTGGCTCAAGTCATGATCTGACCTGATCATGGGGTCCTGGGATCAAGCCCATGCTTCCTCCTCTCTCTCTGCCTGCTTCTCTGCCTACTTGTGATCTCTGTCTGTCAAAAAAAAGTATAAGAAAAAGAAGGAGGAGGAAGAGGATAAGGAGAAGAAGGGAAAGAAATAAAGAAAAAGAGAAAAAGGAAAAGGAAAAAATAAAAGAACTTATGCCTTAAGTATCTAGAAGGAAGTGAGAAAAAGGAAACCTAAAAGTGCTCTGTACATTCTATCCCTTGTCCCAAAATGTTCTTTCCTAAGCAGAAGCCATTTAATTTGTTTTTTTTTTT
>ML108266.1:20715-45346 GCA_003697995.1 Taxidea taxus jeffersonii | reverse complement strand
GGGAAGCAAGCAGCCATGCATTGCTTCTCTCTTAGGAGGGGCTTGTCACTTTCTAAAATTTGGCTCATTTGGACTTTTCCCCCCATGTCCTCAGCTCTCTGATTTTTATTTTTTAATTAAAACTATCATCTTGTATCTTATCTGTTTTTTTTCTGCTAGATCATCTGGGGATGATAATCTCTTACAATATTCTATGTACTAATGTAGAAATTCCTTACACTTGCTTTTTAGTTAGGAAAATGTGTACTCAGGTTATGTCAGATTATGGACTCTCAGTCTTAGATATATTTTTCTTTTATTAACATATATGTTCTCCTGCATACACAGCCATGTGCTTTGGGAGGCAGTATTTGGAAGAAGCTGCATCAGAGACAATTAAGCAAATAGCATTTTAAGTCAAAACTGAGTGTAGCCTTCCAATTATATTTATTCAATTTACTCTCTGATAATTATACTGCATTAATCTTAGCTGGTTGACTTATGAAATTACAGTAAAATATTGAATGACTTAATGTCTGGTATTTAAAATATTTCCTGTTATATCATGCTCTAATAAGCACCGCTAAATTGTATTCTTGTGATAGATAAATCACAATGTGTTTATTGTATTATTTGTCACTGGTTACTTCTCTTTACCTTCAAAGTTCACACTCTTTTAGCTGTACCTCTTCATATGTGTATATTGCAATTGTGAAAAATAAATGACAAGACCTGAAGGGAATGTAAAAGTGGCATTGCAGTATTAGGATAATTGAATTATGAGTAATTTTCTTTTCCCTCTTCAAAGAGTTCCCCAAGAAGGCAATGAATTTATAAAATTTTAAACTCAGAAATAAGTGGCACAATGAAATGAACTGTTTTTTTGTTAAAAAAATCTGAATCTCATTTTAAATGATTTTGATTTATATTTATCTTTTCTTTCCCTCATTTTAAAGGTTTCCTAGCAGTAGCAATGGTAAATAAGTTACTCATTGTAAAATATTATACATATTATGGTATTCAAAAGGATCATTTCAAAGGGAAAGAGAATTTTTACCCTCTAGATGTACTTTTAAAATGAACAGAATCTGGGACGCCTGGGTGGCTCAGTTGGTTAAGCGGCTGCCTTCGGCTCAGGTCATGATCTCAGCATCCTGGGATCGAGTCCCACATCAGGCTCCTTGCTCGGCAGGGAGCCTGCTCCTCCCTCTGCCTCTGCCTGCCTCTCTGTCTGCCTGTGCTCTCGCTCTCTCTCTCTCTCTAACTAATAAATAAATAAAATCTTAAAAATTTAAAAAAAATAAAAAATAAAATAAAAAAATAAAATGAACAGAATCTGAATATGTATAATTTGTATTTTTTCCTTGAAAGCAGTGAGAATTTTAGATATGATTTATATTAATTTGTTCTCAGGATCAGATCCTAAAATGAGGCATTTTTCTAATGAATAGAAAGAAAAAACTATAGTGAAAAGTCACCATCTGATTATATGCATCTTATTTGTCTCTTATCTTTAGTTTCAAATCCTGTGAAAGAGAATAAGGACATCACTTACTCAATCTTCTTATTAATTTGGAATCTCCATAGTCTCGCCTGATTGCTCTTCTATTTAACTTACTAACCAGTTTTTTCAAGAAATGGAGAAGTTGGAAAAGAAAAAAGAAGCCAAGTGCTGGATAGCAATGTTCACTAGGTTTCCTCCACCCAAACTGCAAAGGGTTTCTATAGAGCACATTCAAAAGTGTCAGATCAGGAAGGAGGAAAAGAAAACACACACACACACGCACAAACAGCTGTCCCTCCATAAACCTCTTGTGTGCATTATATTTCCATGCTGAAATTTATTCATTCATTTTAATTTTGTGTTGTCATTAAGAAAAATACTTTAAGAATATGATGCAAATCTCAGCTTCACTTGTCACCCTTTACCATTTCAGCCTCACCCTAAATTTGGACTCACACTGGCATTTGTATACAATAGAAGCTCATTCTGAAAGCTGTGCTTGCATTTCTTTTCCCATTGTGTATTTTAGTAAAGGTAGAAACACGCACAAAACTGTATAGAGCTATTTTAACTGGGATCTCTTTCTTTACACATTATTTCTAATCATCAATCCATTGTTTCTTAAAATTTTGTGAGCTTTTTAAACCCCTAACAAAAATTATCTTAACCCCAAAAAGTATAGATTGAGAGATTTATTTCAGGAGATATGATCCATGAATTATAGCATTATCCTTTTTGGGAAAGTGAGGAAACTTCATCTTCAACACTATGAAATATTGTTCTCTGTGTTCATTTTTTAAAAACCAAAGTGAAATGACAGATGCTGGCGAGGATGCGGAGAAAGGGGAACCCTGCTACACTGTTGGTGGGAATGCAAGCTGGTGCAACCACTCTGGAAAACAGTATGGAGGTTCCTCAAAAAATTGAAAATAGAGCTACCTTATGACCCAGCAATTGCACTACTGGGTATCTATCCTAAAGATACAAACGTAGTGATCCAAAGGGGCACGTGTACCCGAATGTTTATAGCAGCAATGTCCACAATAGCCAAGTTATGGAAAGAACCTAGATGTCCATCAACAGATGAATGGATAAAGAAGATGTGGTATATATATACGATGGAATACTATGCAGCCATCAAAAGAAATGAAATCTTACCATTTGCGATGACATGGATGGAACTAGAGCGTATTATGCTTAGCGAAATAAGTCAACTGGAGAAAGACAACTACCACATGATCTCCCTGATATGAGGAAGTGGAGATGCAACGGGGGTGGGAGTTAAGGTGGTAGGAAAAGTAAAAATGAAAGAAGATGGGATCGGGAGGGAGACAAACCAAAAGAGACTCTTAATGTCATAAAACAAACTGAGGGGGGTGGGGGGAAGAGGGGTTGGGTGAGGGTGGTGGGGTTACATCATATGTTTAAATAAAGCTTAAATAAAGTAAAAAAAAAAAAAACAAAGTGAATTTTCTCTCTATAGACACAGGTATGGGTATGGACATAGACAAAGGCATGTTTGTGTCTGCAGTTACTGGATAAATGTGAGAGTCAGCAAGCCTTTCTGCAGCACACAGAAAGACCTTTATCTCCTGCATCGGAAGGTCATAGCCAAACAACAAGCTGAAAACCTAGTCATTAGAGTCACAGTGCTCTAGAGACCTTCAACTACTCAGCCAAAGCAGGTCTGTTATACAAAAGTTAGGGCCCTAGTGTGCATCCTGAAACTTGGGACAGGGAAATCTGGATGGATAATCCTGAGGATGTTGACTCTATATCCTTCACTCCTAGACCCCTGCATTTGCAGAGATGACTCACCTTTCCTTGATAAGGGAGGCTGCTGTGCTGGAAAATGCTGCAGGAGGACCTCTCCCTGACAAGTTACCGGATGTTCCCCTCATAAGCAACTCCCCCCTTCCTTTCCTGCCTGCCACATCAACATCTAGAGTTAAATCCCTGCATAAACTTTCAAGGGGCATTGTGGTCTGATAAGGAAGAAAAGATGCTATACAACAAAGAATTGCAAGAATTTGTTGGCCTGTACCTGGGGTTGGATTTGGAGTATTCCGTGATCAAGTGGTAGAGGATGTAAAACTGGTCATGCAGGAATCCTAGGCTTAAGGGCATTTGCTCATGACAGCATTTAACCCTATATTAGGCTGGGTTTTCCAGAGAAGCAAAATGAATCTTTATATAAAAAACAGGGAGCCCATAAGACTGAGGTGATACTGAATGCCTTAGTGGCCTAAGTAAGTAAACCAAGATGTAAGCATCAAGGTTAAGAAATCAAAGCCTGAGAAAAACCAATTATAAACAGCCAATTAGACTTTCCCAAATAAGGCAGCTGACTAAGCTAAAACCACTCAAATAATTGCATCCCTTTGCTTCTGGGTCTTTTCTATGAGTCTTGCCCCTAGTTCCTACTGGTAGAGTGTTCTTAGCCACCTCTGTTTTGGCACTGCCCAACTCAAACTTATTTTTGCTCAAATAAACTCCTAAAATGTTTAAAATGTCCCGGTTTATCTTTTAACAATACAGATCTTTCTTGACTTAAAAATGAGGTTATGTCTGGATAAACCCATCATATACTGAAAATATCACAAGATGAAAATACATTTAGTACACCTACCAAACATCATAGCTTAGCCTAGCCTACCTTAAATATGCCCCCAAATACTAGCATTAACCTATGTTGGCCAAAATCATCTAACACAAAGCCTATTTAGAATGAAAGGTTGAATGTCTCATGTAACATATTGAATACTGTGCTGAAAACGAAAAGCAGAATGGTTGTATGAGTACAGAGTGGTTGTCCATGCATCTACTGATTACCCTCATGATTGGGTGTCCAACTAGGAGATGGTTGGTTGGGGTTAGCGCTTGTGAAAGAGATTCTACAGAGGTCCCTAACCCCTCCTTCCAACATGTGAGGACATAATGAGAAAATGCTGTCTACAAACCAGGAGGAGGGCCCTCACCCCATTATGCTGGCACTTTAAGCTCACATATTCCAGCCTCCAGAACTGTAGGAAATAAATTTCTGTTGTTTAAACCAAGCTGAAATCAAAAAAGCTATTAATGAGGTGCAATAAAAAATGGAGGATCTTACTGCTAGGATAAATGAAGCAGAAGAGACAATTAGTGATATAGAAGACCAAATGACAGAGAATAAAGAATTTGAGCAAAAGAGAGAAAAAAAACTACTGGATCACGAGGGGAGAATTCAAGAGATAAATGATACCGTAAGATGAAACAATATTAGAATAACTGGGATTCCAGAAGAAAAAGGGGGAGCAGAATTATAGTGGAGAATTTCCCTAATATGGCACAGGGAACAAGCATCAAAATCCAGGAGGAACAGAGAACCCCCTCAAAATCAATAAAAAAAGGTCTACACCCCATCATCTAGTAGTAAAAGTTACAAGTCTTAGTGACAGAAAACTGAGAGGAGCTCGGGACAAGAAGTCTGTTACATACAATGGTAAAAATATTAGATTGGCAACAGACTTATCCACAGAGACCTGGCAGGCCAGAAAGAACTGGCATGATATATTCAGAGCATAAATGAGAAAAACATGCAGCCAAGAATACGATATCCAGCTAAGCTATCATTGAAAATAGAAGAAGAGATAAAAAGCTTCCAGGACAATCAAAAACTAAAAGAATTTGTAAACACCAAACCAGCCCTACAATAAATATTGAAAGGGGTCCTCTAAGCAAAGAGAGAGCCTAAAAGTAGTAGACCAGAAAGGAACAGAGACAATATACACTAACAGTCACCTTACAGACAGTACAATGGCACTAAATTCACATCTCTCAATAGTTACCCTGAATGTAAATGGGCTAAATGCCCCAATCAAAAGACATCGGGTATCAGAATAGATTAAAAAAAAAAAAATCAGTATGCTGTCTACAAGAAACTCATTTTAGACCCAAAGACACCTCCAGATTTAAAGCGAGGGGATGGAAAACAATTTACCATGATAATGGACATCAAAGAAAGCTGGGGCGGCAATCCTTACATCAGATAAATTATATTTTAAGCCAAAGACTATAATAAGAGATAAGGACACTATATCATACTCAAAGGGTCTGTCCAACAAGAAGATCTAACAATTTTAAATATCTATGCCCCTAACATGGGAGAAGCCAACTATATAAACTAATTAATAACAAAATCAAAGAAACACATCGACAATAATACAATAATAGTAGGAGACTTTTAACAGCCTCACTGAAATGGGCAGATCATCCAAGCAAAATATCAAAAGGAAATAAAGTCCTTAAATGACACACTGGACCAGATGGACATCACAGATATATTCAGAACATTCCATCCCAAAGCAACAGAATACACATTCTTCTCTAGTGCCCATGGAACATTCTCCAGAATAGATCACATCCTGGATCACAAATCAGGTCTCAACCAGTACCAAAAGATTGGGATCATTCCCTGCATATTTTCAGACCACAAAGCTCTGAAGCTGGAACTCAATCACAAGAGAAAAGTTGGAAAGAACCCAAATACACGGAGGTTAAAGGGCATCCTACTAAAGAATGAATGGCTCAACCAGGAAATTAAAGAAGAATTGAAAAAATTCATGGAAACAAATGATAATGAAAACACAATGGTTCAAAATCTGTGGGACACAGCAAAGGCAGTCCTGAAAGGAAAGTATATAGCGATACAAGCCTTTCTCAAGAAACAAGAAAGGACTCAAGTACACAACCTAACCCTACACCCAAAGGAGCTGGAGAAAGAACAGCAAAGAAAGCCTAAACCCAGCAGGAGAAGAGAAATCATAAATATCAGAGCAGAAATCAATGAAATAGAAACCAAAAAAACAGTAGAACAAATCAATGAAACTAAGAATTGGTTCTTTGAAAGAATTAATAAGATTGATAAACCTCTGGCCAGACTTATCAAAAAGAAAAGAGAAAGGACCCAAATAAATAAAATCATGAATGAAAGAGGAGAGATCACAACCAACACCAAAGAAATACAAACAATTATAAGAACATATTATGAGCAACTATACACCAGCAAATTTGACAATCTGGAAGAAATGGATGCATTCCTAGAGACATACAAACTACCACCATTGAGCCAGGAAGAAATAGAAAACCTGAACAGACCCATAACCAGTAAGGAGATTGAAGCAGTCATCAAAAATCTCCCAACAAACAAGAGTCCAGGGCCAGATGGCTTCCCAGGGGAATTCTACCAAACATTTAAAGACGAACTAATTCCTATTCTCCTGAAATTCTTCCAAAAAAATAGAAATGGAAGGAAAACTTCCAAACTCATTTTATGAAGCCAGCATTACCTTGATCTCAAAACCAGACAAGGATCCCATCAAAAAAGAGAGTTACAGACCAATATCCTTAATGAATACAGATGTGAAAATTCTCACCAAAATACTAGCCAATAGGATCCAACAGTACATTAAAAGGATTATTCACCACGACCAAGTGGGATTTATTCGAGGGCTGCAAGTTTGGTTCAACATCCACAAATCAATCAATGTGATACATTATATTAATAAAAGAAAGAACAAGAAACATACGATACTCTCAACAGATGCTGAAAAAGCATTTGACAAAGTACTGCATCCTTTCTTGATCAAAACTCTTCAAAGTGTAGGTACATACCTCAATATCATCAAAGCCATCTATGAAAAACCCACAGCAAATATAATTCTCAATGGGGAAAAACTGAGAGCTTTTCCCCTAAGGTCAGGAACATGGCAAAGCTGTCCACTATCACCACTGCTATTCAACATAGTATTAGAAGTCCTAGCCTCAGCAATCAGACAACAAAAAGAAATTAAAGGCATCCGAATCAGCAAAGAAGAAGTCAAACTATCACTCTTTGCAGATGATATGGTACTTTATGTGGAAAACCCAAAAGACTCCACTCCAAATCTGCTAGAACTTGTACAGGAATTCAGTAAAGTGTCAGGATATAAAATCAATGCACAGAAATCAGTTGCATTTCTATACACCAACAACAAGACAGAAGAAAGAGAAATTAAGAAGTCAGTACCATTTACAATTGCACCGAAAACCATAAGACACCTAGGAATAAACCTAACTAAAGAGGCAAAGAATCTGTACTCAGAAAACTATAAAGTACTCATGAAAGATATTGAGGAAGACCCACAGAAATGGAAAAATGTTCCATGCTCATGGATTGGAAGAACGAATATGGTGAAAATGTCTATGCTACCTAAAGCAATCTACACATTTAATGCAATCCCTATCAAAATCCTATCCATTTTTTCAAAGAAATGGAACAAATAATCCTAAATTTTATATGGAACCAGAAAAGAGCTCAGATAGCCAGAGGAATGTTGAAAAAGAAAGCCAAAGTTGGTGGCATCACAATTCCATACTTCAAGTTCTATTGCAAAGCTGTCATCATGAAGACAGTATGATACTGGCACAAAAACAGACACATAGATCAATGGAACAGAATAGAGAGCCCAGAAATGGACCCTAACTCTATGGTCAACTAATCTTTGACAAAGCAGGTATGAATGTCCAATGGAAAAAAGAATCTCTTCAACAAATGGTGTTGGGAAAATTGGACAGCCACATGCAGAAAAATGAAACTGGACCATTTCCTTATACTACACACAAAAATAGACTCCAAATAGATGGAAGACCTCAGTGTGAGAAAGGAATCCATCAAGATCCTTGAGGAGAACACAAGCAGCAACCTCTTCGACCTCAGCTGCAGCAACTTCTTCCTAGAAACATTGCCAAAGGCAAGGGAAGCAAGGGCAAAAATGAACTACTGGGACTTCATCAAGATCAAAAGGTTTTGCACAGCAGTCAACAAAACCAAAAGACATCTGACAGAATGGGAGAAGATATTTGCAAATGACATATCAGATAAAGGGTTAGTATCCAAAATCTATAAAGAACTTATCAAACTCAACACCCAAAGAACAAAGAATCCAATAAAGAAATGGGCAGAGGACATGAACAGACATTTCTGGAAAGAAGACATCCAGATGGCCAACAGACACATGAAAAAGTGCTCCACATCACTGGGCATCAGGGAAATACAAATCAAAACCACAGTGAGATACCACCTCACACCAGTCAGAATGGCTAAAATTAACAAGTCAGGAAACAACAGATGTTGGTGGAGAAAGGGGAACCCTCCTACACTGTTGGTGGGAATGCAAGCTGGTGCGGCCACTATGGAAAACATAATGGAGGTTTCTCAGAAAGTTGAAAATAGAGCTACCCTATGACCCAGCAATTGCAGTACTGGGTCTTTACCCTAAAGATACAAATGTAGTGATCCGAAGGGGCATGTGCACCCGAATGTTTATAGCAGCAATGTCCACAATAGCCAAACTATGGAAAGAACCTAGATGTCCATCAACAGATGAATGGATAAAGATGATGTGGTATACACACACACACACACACACACACACACACACACAATG
Source organism: Taxidea taxus jeffersonii (assembly GCA_003697995.1). NCBI lineage: Eukaryota > Metazoa > Chordata > Mammalia > Carnivora > Mustelidae > Taxidea > Taxidea taxus. The sequence continues at coordinate 36,397 of ML108266.1, read as the reverse complement.
GATTACTATGCAACCATCAAAAGGAATGAAATCTTGCCATTTGCAACGACGTGGCTGGAACTAGCGGGTATTGTGCTGAACGAAATAAGTCAATCAGAAAAAGACAATTATCATATGATAGCCCTGATATGAGGAATGTGAGAGGCAAAGTTGGGGGTTTGTGGGGTAGGGAAGGAAAAAAGTAAAACAAGATGGGTTTGGGAGGGAGACAAACCATAAGAGACTCTAAATCTCACAAAACAAACTGAGGGTTGCTGGGGGGAGGGGTGTAGGGAGAGGGAGGTTGGGTGATGGACATTGGGGAGTGTATGTGCTATGGTGAGTGCTGTGAAGTGTGTAAGCCTGACGATTCACAGCCCTGTACCCCTGGGGCAAACAATACATTATGTTAATTAAAAAAATTTTTTTTCTGTTGTTTATAAGCCATTCAGTCTATGGCATTTTGTCATAACAGCCTGAACTGACTGAGACACTTGGGTCAAATCTGATCTGAATGACCCATTTGCCCAAGCACGGGACAAGAAAGAACACTGCAGCCTTTTTTTTTTTTCTTTTTCAGGCATAGGGGGAGCAGATGTAACAAGAAGTAACTTATCTCCATTTTCTGGTCTCAGAAATGTTTAATAAAGTCCCCCTGCCTGCCTCATGGTGACAAGAATGTAACTAAGGGGCAACAAGTAAATTCGTCCAGTAGTGACCCTGGGAATTCATTCCAGGTAACATGGATGTTAAGATGACAGGGACTAGGGGAATCTCCCCTTGTGCCAGAGCTTCCCACCCCTGTCCCTGACCCCATCCCCAGCAGGGGCTGCATCTTCCCACAGGCCCCAACATCTCCAGGTGCTGAGCAGCTGTGTTTCCCAGACAGCTCCCTAAATGGCTGCATCTTCAGCCAGAATGCCTGGCACCTCAACACTCTTCTTTGTTTCTAATGAAGTCAATCTCATGCCTAACCAATAAGGATTGTGGAAATAAATGAAGACTACTTGGCTGAGAACAGACAAGGGTTGTTTATTCACAGTTTGCTATAGCAAGAGAGTCACCCACCATGACTTGCCTTTGGCAGAGATTCAAAGCCAGGCAAGGGAAATGGAAAAGCTTCATAGGGAGAAAAAGGGAAAGCTTCAGGTATGCTCTCATCAGAGATGGTTGGTATGGGGAAGCTGGAAAGGGCTCACTAGAAGCAGGGCATCTCTTGTGATTACTTTGGGGGCACATTATTGGCTTACTCCGATTAGTCCTGAGTTAGAAGCAGGGATGAAAAAGGGAAGCTGATAGTCATTGAGCAAGGCCTGACCATGCTGGGCAGATTCCTGCAGATGTGGTTTGGCTTCCCAGACTGGTTGCTGCAGAGGTGGTGAGTCTGGGTTCAGTTATCATATATGATCTGGCCATTGTCTGTATATTCAGACTTCCAGAATGGGGAGCAATGGTGGGTGGGAGTCTCCAGACCTACAAATATTCAGAGATCTATTATTGTTCAGTAGTAGCCAGCCTCAGCACTCTTGTTTTGAGAATAGGCAAAGACTGGAGGATGTATGCCTTTTCCTGAGCTAAACTCTCCCAGTAAAGTCTGTTCTTTAACCCAGTGGTTCTTAACTCAGGAGGTGATTTTGTCCATGCAGGGGATGTTTGGCAATGTCTGTAGATATTTTTGGTCATCACAACTGGGGTATGCCACTGGCATCTAAAGGGTAGATGCCAGGGGTGGCTAAGTACCTTATAATACACAAATGACAGCCCCACACAATAAGCCACTGTCTGACCCAAAATATCAGTAGTGCTGGATCCCAACATACACTGTGGAGTGCTATGGAATTTATCTTTATTATCCCTATATAAAGATCACTAAAATGTTCAACAGTAATGGGCAATTTCCTTAAGGATATATCTTAAGGATGGATAAAACTACAAAAATTTTATGATTAATTATAATACAGGTTTATTTATAAATCAGAAAAATTGGTAACCACCTAAACAACAATGAGGGACTGAATTTTGGTCCATCCCATCAGTGGAATATTAGGTACCCTTAAAAATATTTCCTTGCATAATATTCAGTGACTTAGAAAATGACACATAATTTGATGTTAAGGTAAAACAATTAGGATAGAAAATGGAATATACCCACACTGATCAGTGTTGTGGAATCCACCTTTATTCTCCCAGCATGACAGCACCATGATGGGACTCTCCCTTTATCTCAGCAGTCTTCCTGGAGATGCAATAGACTAGAACATTAAATGAAAATTGTCCCATTCCAGCTTTTCAGAGCTCCCCCAAATTTTAATGGTTGAGACATTAAAGAAAGATCTATGTTATGAATAAGTTATTCAGCTCTAGGGTGAGTGTTCAGGTGATCTCTTTTTCTGCTTTATGGTTCTTCTCATGAAAGGTTTAAGGTGCCAAGTCAGCCTCCCTGAACAATCCAAATATATCATGCAAATGTATTGCTCTAGACTTCAGGGAGGATAAAAAGAATTTCTTTGAGGTCTTCACTCAGTTACAAATGAATCCTCACTGAGCTATTTGCCTTCTTAATGGAAAGAGTTTATTTATACTCATATTGATAAAGATTCTCTAGGAATCTTTTTGATAATGGGTACACATACTTCACCTAGAAGCTAGTTTAGGGATTATACATAACAAACATTACTTCTCCCATTGCTGTGTATATATGCTTTGATCCCTTACGTTGCTGAATATAATTCTGTATGGCCCAGACTTCACCCATAAATACTTGAGTACATGATCTGGGTGTTATTAATAACTCTGTAGTTAGTGTCTGGATATGGCCTCTCTTGTCATGGAAGGCAAAGACTTGTCTTGGTGATCCCATGTAGCTGGAAATTGCCTTATTTCCTGAAGAGGAAATGGTCTTGCAGGAAGTGAAGTTATACCTCCACCTATGAACAGTACTGGACATAATTAGAATCAACAGGATTAAGGGAACCATATTGGAAAAAGAGGAAAAAAATCAACTAACATCTTTTAAGTAATTGTTATGTGGTAATTTCTTAGTCCCTGTTAAGCTGTGTGTTCAGTCTTCATTCCCAAAGTCTTTGAGCCTACAGCTAACCCAAAACATGCTTCTATTTGGCCTCAAGGACTTTCTACTTTGCCTTAAACCCTTCAGTGACTGGTAATATCAAGACTCTCTGTCCAGGGTTATTCAGTGTGTTGACCTAAAAGGGATCCCTCTGATTTTTTTTAAAAAAATTTATTTATTTTAGAAAGAATGCGCATGGATGGTGGGAGGGGCAGAGAGAGAGAGAGAGAAGCAGACTCTGCTGAGCATGGAGCCTGATATGAGGTAAAACAATTCACAAAGTGGTTAAGGGCTTCTGTTCAAGGACATCATTAAAGGTGTCCTGATGGTACTGTGAATATCATCCTCAAAGGGGAAAAACAGAGATTTCCCCCTAAGGTCAGGAATAGTACAGAGATGTCCACTCTCACCACTGTTGTTCGACATAGTCCTGGTAGTCCTAGCCTCACCAATCAGACAACAGAAAGAAATAAAGGGCATTCAAATCAGCAAGGAAGGAGTCAAATTTTCATCTTCTCAGATGACATGACACTCTGTATTGAAAACCCAAAAGACTCCATCCAAAAATTACTGGAACTCATATAAGAATTTAGCAAAGTGGCAGGGTATAGAATTAATGCACGGAAGTCAATTTTATTTCTATACCCTAACAAAGAGGCAAGAAAATCAAAGAATCAGTCCTACTTACAATTGCACCAAAAACCATAAGATACCTGGGAATAAACCTAACCAAAGAGGTGAAGGATCTGTACTCTGAAAGCTATGCAGAACACTTATGCAGAAATTGAGGAAGACAAAGAAATGGAAAAACATTCCATGCTTATGGCTTGGAAGAATAAATGTTAAAATGTCTATGTCTACCCAAAGAAATCTATAGATTCATTGCAATCCCCATCAAAATAACATCAGCATTTTTCACAGAGCTGGAACAAACATTCCTAAAATTTGTATGGAACCAGAAAAGGCCTCATATAGCAAAAGGAATGTTGAAAAAGAAAACCCAAGCTGGGGCATCACAATTCCAGACTTCAAGATCTATTACAAAGCTGTGATCATCAAGGCAGTATGATCCTGGCACAAAAACAGACACACAGATCAATGGAACAGAATAGAGAACCCAGAAATGGACCTATGTCTAGTAGTGGGTGCAATGTTCTGTAGCCTTAGGGGGATGTGTCTGAGTTCTAGATTCAGGGGCAAAGCAAGAGGAACCAGCATTAGTCCTTTGGACAGGAAATGCTTCACAAAGACTTCTGGGAATTTTCTGCAGAAGGAGGAACCCTGGGAGGAAGGAAAGTGAGACAGGGTGTCCCACAGTTTGATTAGAATATTGGCAGAAGGGATGCTACTTTATACTTTCAGGTGGTAAATAGGACTACAGGTTATAAAACTACAGACTAAATTAGCTAAGAGAACATACTTCAACTGAAAATGTCCAAGTAACTATAATAAAAAGCATATAACAATGATATAATGAAGTTAATAACAAATAATGAGAGGAAAAAATTAAAACCAGAAAAGAAATAGAAAGTATAAAAGACAGAAGAGGTTGAGGCTCTTGGTAAACAATTTTTAAAAGCTGAAATACAGATGTTAGGACTTATCTCCTGTGCCCCCACTACCCTCGGAGCAGGTGTGTTTCCTTTGAGCATGTCAGTTACCAAAGTTTCATAGACTTTCTCTATGGTCAGGTTGTCCAAGTTCATTGTAAGAACTGCCAGGGCCAGGAAGGTGGGCATATTGTAAGCCTTCAGATAGAAACTGTCCCCTTCAGACATGGTTCTAGCCACCTTTTCTTCTTGGCCCCAGAAGATATACAAAACCAATGCCCAATTCCTTCTCAAGTGGTGTGTTTGGGTAGAAGTATATTCTATGCTTGCTATTTTAATTTTTAAAAATCTGTTATTTTACTAAAAGAATTTCCAATTAACTGAAATGTGTAAATCTGGGCTTTTATTTTCCCATGCCCAGTGAAATCCTTGTTGGTTAGTCACAAAACTGACACTTAGAATAACACCAAAGTTCTTTTACCAACAGCTAGTTAAATGTAGACATAATATTGAAAAAGAAAGATGTGTATCTGAAGGACTAGCCTTAAAAATAAATACTTATAAAGCAGTTGCTAATGTTACTCTTGAGTAGTTTTCCCTCACTGCCCATCTTTTTAATGTGAATTAAATTCACTAACCTTGGATTTGTGGATTTGGTCACTTTTCTCTCTCTCTCTCTTTTTTTATTAGAGAGAAGGAGAAAACAAGGGAGGGCAGAGAGAATTCCATGCAGACTCCCTGCCCTGCTGAGCACAGAACCTGATGAGGGGCTCAATCTCATGACCCTGAGGTCATGACCTGAGCCAAACCAAGAGTTGGATGCTTAATTGAATGAGACACCCTCATACCCCCATTGATTATTTTCTACCTATGTATCAAAGTTGGCTACTTTTAAAATTATAAATATACATAGATCTACTCAAGGATCAGTGCTCTCACTGAGCAAGCTTTAAATGACCCATACTTAAATCTTGGGGTTGAAGTTGAAAATGTTTTTTTCCTCATAGATTTGATGATATTATTTCATATTTTTTTTTTAGCATCTAGTTTGGGTGATAAGAAATCAAGTGTCAGTGTGCATCTCACTGTTTGATTCTCAGTGTTTAATCCACTCCCCCTTTCTCTCTCTCTGTCTCTGTTTTCCACATTTTTAAAAAAGATTTTATTACTTATTTGACAGAGAGCAGAAGCAGGGGGAACAGCAGTCAGAGGGAGAGGAGAAGCAGTCTCCCCACTGAGCAGGGAGCCTAATTCAGGACTCAACCCCAGGACCCTGGGACCATAACCTGAACTAAAGAAGATGCTTAACCGACTGAGATACCACTTTTTTCCAGATTTTTTTCTCCTGAAATTTCATGCTAATGATCCAACATATGGGACTTTCATTTTTCACCGTGGCAGGCCCATGGTGACCTTTCCATATGAAAAGTAGTTATGTTTATCTCTGGGAAGCTCTGTTCTACTATTTTTTCACACTGGAGTTTCCATTTACTGGGTTGATTGGCTTCTTACATAGATTCCCATGGATCTCATATTTTCTTTAAAAAAATGTGAGTCTGGGGCGCCTGGGTGGCTCAGTGGGTTAAAGCCTCTGCCTTCAGCTCAGGTCCTGATCTCAGGGTCCTGGGATAGAGCCTCACATCGGGCTCTCTGCTCAGCAGGGAGCCTGTTCCCCCCCCACCCCCGCCTGCCTCCTTGCCTACTTGTGATCTCTCTGTCAAATAAATAAAATCTTTTTTAAAAAAATGTGAGTCTTTGTCTCATTGCTCTACTTTATAGAATATTTTCTTGGCTTTATCTTCTAATCCTTTATTAATTTTTTGGTTGGAGATAATGGTTTTCAGGTCTAAAGGCTTTTTATTAAAAAAAATTGTGCTATTTTTCCTATTATCCAATTCTTGTTGTCAGAATAAAATATTTTCATAAGCTCTCCAAAGAGACTCATCAGGCGCTCTTCTGTTCCATGAGCCATCTCTATTTTCTTCAGGCCCATTTATTTCCTGCTTGTTTATTTTGGTCTCTTATTTTAGAGACTAACCTCAGTAGTACTTAAGTAGTGGTCTTAAGATGGTCGTAAATATTTGAGAATGCACAAGCATAAAGCCGTAGCAACTGGTGAGATTTGTTTTTAGATGGCCAGCAGAGAGGTTGGTTGTTATAGTAGGAGGCTGCTAAATGCCAGAATGTAGAGGTCTTTGCTTCTGGGACACTGACTTTCTTTAGAGACATATCCTCCTCCTATGAAGTGTTGGGTTAGAGAAGGCATGGGGCTATTAAGAGTTCTCAATATAGATTTTTGAATTAGTGTCCATGATTTTAGTTCCATGTCCAACTCTTACCCTGGAGTTTCCAAGCCTAGACTGACACCATGACTGTCTATAGGTGCTAGCTTCTGGTATTCTCTTACTGCTCCATCTGATGTCATTCCTCTGTTTACTTTCTATCTTCCCAAAATTTGTTGAAATCTCTTGTCCACTGTTGGCCTCCCTCCCCTTTTCTTCATCAGTCTGCTTTGCCTGAATCGCATATTGTCTTAAAGAAAAGTGAACTTGGTGAGCTGGATGCCTGGGAAAACCTGATCTATCTCTGAATCTGGGTCAAGTTAGAGCACATGATTCTCCAAATCAGTGTGTTGTACACACTGTGGTAAAAGAGGAGGACTGGCAACTGGAGAAAGACAACTATCACATGATCTCCCTGATATGAGGAAGTGGAGATGCAATGGGGGTGGGAGTTAAGGTGGTAGGAAAAGTAAAAATGAAACAAGATGGAATCGGGAGGGAGACAAACCAAAAGAGACTCTTAATGTCATAAAACAAACTGAGGGGGGTGGGGGGAAGAGGGGTTGGGAGAGGGTGGTGGGGTTACATTATATGTTTAAATAAAGCTTAAATAAATTAAAAAAAAAAAGGAGGACTGGGGCTAGGATGATATGAGTGAGGGACTCATTCATTGCCTTGGGTATAAAATTTAAGGGAACATGCATCAAAAAAACTCAGTTGACTCAAAATTATTAGAAATGGGGCGCCTGGGTGGATCAGATGGTTAAGCCTCTGGCTTCAGCTCAGGTCATGAACTCAGAGTCCTGGGATCAAGTCCCACATCGGGCTCTCTGCTCAGCAGGGAGCCTGCTTCTGCCTGCCTCTCTGTCTACTTGTGATCTCTCTGTCAGATAAATAAATAAATAAAATCTTTTAAAAAAATTATTATAAGTATCAATATTTTATTTTTTAATATTTTATTTATTTATTTGACAGACAGAGATCACAAGTAGGCAGAGAGGCAGGCAGAGAGAGAGGAGGGGAAGCAGGCTCCCTGCCGAGCAGAGAGCCCGATGCAGGGCTTGACCCCAGGACCCCGGGATCATGACCTGAGCTGAAGGCAGAGGCTTTAACCCACTGAGCCACCCAGGTGCCCCAAGTATCAATATTTTAAAGACAGGATTGGTAACGTGCCATTTTAAGCCATATTGAAATCTGAAGCAGTAGGAAAAATCAATAATCTGATCCTGTCTTTATTTAAAATTTTAATATTTTGTTCATCATAGTTTTTTGCATAGTTTTTTATATAAAAAGTATTACACTGGGGTGCTTGGGTGGCCTAGACAGTTAAGTGTTCAACTCGATTTTGGCTCAGGTCATGATCTTGGGGTTGTGAGATCGAGCTCCACATAGAGCTCTGCACTGGGTGTGGAGTCTGTGTAAGATTTTCTCAGTCCTTCTTTCTCTGCCCCTCTCCCACCTCAAAAAAATATTACAATAACATATGATGTATCTTGATTGGTGATATTTTTTGGAGATCCCTTAATTTTGTGTAGGCTGGTGAGATTGAAAGAGCTGGCACAGGGAACTTACATAAGTCTTTGCAAAGTATAAGAAGTATTTTATGACCAGTTAAGAAATAGTTGCTCTGTCATTTCCTAAAATGTTTCCCTCATTCATAAGGTTGAAAATATATACTATATACAGATATACTATACAAAGGCAGAAGTTTACCTGCTTGCCTCATTGCCCACTTGCTTAATCTATTTCTGGTTGGGACTGAGGATGAGAAGAGTCAGAAACACAGAAGTACAGTATCTGGACATAACAGGAACTAAAATGCTAAGTGAATGAATATATACTTACAGTGTTGATACCATTACCAAAAGTACATAAATAAGATTCACTTCTAAATTAGGCAGAAAATGAAAAATTATGAAACACACAGTTAAAATCTATAGTTCAAAAACTGCTTTTAAGCACACTGGTTCAGTTACAGCCAGTTCTATAGGAAGGAAGAATTGGACATTCATATCAGAGCCCTTTGGATATCTTTTTTTCCTTAGTTTTATGTATTTTATGTATAGCAAACTGTATAAAATTTTCATTAAATTTTTTAAATCCTCAAAAGAAGTGGCAAAGAAACAGAAAAGTGGTTTGGTGTTTCAAACTTATCCTTTCATTTACAAATGTAAAATATCAGGCAAAAAGAAAAGTTATTCAAAATATTAAAAATAAGAGCTAACAGTATTTTTTAAAGGGTTTTATTTTATTTTTTAAAAAGATTTTATTTATTTATTTGACAGAGATCACAAGTAGGCAGAGAGGCAGGCAGGTGGCAGGGGGCGGGGGCAGAAGCAGGCTCCCTGCTGAGCATAGAGCCGGATGCGGGACTCAATCCCAGGACCCTGAGATCATGACCTGAGCTTAAGGCAGAGGCTTTAACCCACTGAGCCACCCAGGCAGCAGAAGAGCTAAAAGTATTAAACGTTCAATAAAGATAATGAATACCAGAATAAACACTGCTGAAAATGCAAATTAGAAGAATATCAAGAAAATTCAAGAATTTAAGGGAGAAAGAGAAATGTAGAATTTAAATGACAAATGCAGAAGATAAAGAAGATACATTAAGCTCTGTAATCATGTTGAAAAATGACCTCCTACCAAATGCCATCTGCTAAAATTCAGTGTCTTTCAGAGAAACACTTCAGAAGATAGAAGGACGTGGAAAATCCCTTTGCTTAATGGAGGGCATCTTTCAGAAATAACCAGATATGTAACAAAAATAGTCCCATCTAAGTTAGGAAAAAATTAAATTGCCCTTAATTACCACTTAAACATTATGCTGAAGGTATTTGATGCAATAAGATAAAGAAGTAATAAATTCTAAAAAGGATGTCAAATTTGTTTCCCTAGAAAATATGAGGGGACAACTAATGAACTATATTAGTCAAGAACAACTAACACATTAAGTAGGAATCAACCTTACAGTGCCATGTTGGGATAAAAATATACAAATTCTAATAAATTTTTAATACCAAAAATGATTTTAAATATAATGGCAGACACAAAAAATATCCATCTTCCATCTTTTTCAATGCTCTGTTCAGATAAGATAGATTGAGGAATAAAAGGGAAGGGAGGCCATCAGCAAACAAGAAGTTTCAATCAATTTCTGGAAGGAAATTTCTAAATTATAACATAGGAGAAAATCCAGGGAACCTTGGGTTTGATGATGAGTTTTTACATAACACCAAAAGTGCAATCCATGAAAGAAAATATTTGCAAAGTTGGATTTAATTAAAATTAGGAACTTCTTCCTTGGCAAAGGCGATGTTAAGAAAAATACATGCAAAACATATCCAATAAAGGACTTATATCCAAAATATACAAAGAACCCTTAAAACTCAACATTTAAAAAATGGGCAAAATATCTGAACACACATGTAATCAGAGAAGATATACAGAAGGCAAATAAACATAGGAAAAGATGCTCAAAATTAAATGTCATTAGGGAATTGCAAATTAAAAGAATAATTAGCTACACCTACATACCTATTTGGATGGCTAAATATATGAAAAATATATATATTTTTATTCCAACATAGCACTGTTATGGTTGATTCCTACTTGATTTAAAACACCAACAGCATCAAATGCATGCTGGTGAGGATCTGGGGCAACGGGAACTCACTTATTGTTGGTGGGAATGCAAAATGATATAGTTGCTTGGGAAGACAGTCTAGCATTGTCTGGAAGACAATTATCTGATATACCTCTCTAGTAGAGATGTTCTGTGTACTGCACAGCCATGGAATGTGGAAAATGTTAGATATGGCATCTGCTACTCTTGAATAGTTTCTGAAGACCCATAGGCTATATATCACAATCATATAAATATTTTTTTTCCAAGAGCAAGTGTTAAATATAACCGTGCATCCATAATTTTATTTGTGGTTAAAGGTGTCCAACTTTTTCAGTACTAGTTTTATGGTGCAGTATCTTCTGAAGTCAAAGAAGCTTATCTATTTGTTACTTTTCTAAAATCAAAGAACAGTTATTGTGCTTATTTTGTAATTTTATTTGATGCCTTAGAGTGACCCCAACCATCCTATTTGATAGTAAGTGCCTCAATCAGTTGAGTTCATACTGACATCTGGAGGTCGAGTTTGGTACTACATCTCACTTTTCTTCAGCTCTCTTAGTGCCTTCAATCCCTTTTAAAATAGAAGTAAAATATCTAAAATATTAAATATATCAAAAAATAGTAAGAAAAATCTTGTTTCATTTTTTTGTATCTTCTACAAGGTCTCTGTTGCTTGGAAAATTTGGGTATAACTCTGGGAAAAGAATAACAGTAACTGTGATTAACTGTTCTTGAGTACCAGCTAGATGTCAGGCAACACACTAGGTGCTTTGCTTGGAGCAACTCATGTTATCTTCAGACCACCCTATGAAATAAGAACTATTATTATCCTTATTTTACAGTCGAGATGTAGGCTCAGAATGGCTGGTAATTCCTCAAGGTCATTTAAGTAGTTATGGCAGAACAGAAGTTGAACTCAAATCTGTGTGACTTCAGAATCCAGCTGGGACTGTTGCAGAAGTTCCTGCAGAAAGGAATGTGTTATGTGGTCAAAAGAAATTTCTGTGAAGAATAAAGCACCCTGGGTCATTCCCACAAGGAGCCAAGTTATATAACTTCCTAAGTCATAAGCATTTAAAACATGCCATAAAAAATATTTCTTAGGAAGAACGTGGGTAGAAAGGGGCAGGAGTGTCTCGGAAACAGAATCATTTGCCAACCAAGTCTGAGGTCTATCTGTGAACTATTTTCTTAGGACAAATGAGTTGGGCCCTACCTGCCCTAATGGGAACCTGAGACACCATTTATTTGAGGCCCACATTTGTGAAAGGACTCAAATGTGGATCTCCAAATGGGATATACAGAACACACTGCTAGATGATGAATTTTATCATATAATTTCATGCTTATGTTTGATTAAATGATAGTCTGGCCCCATCATGTGTTATGAATATGTAACTTTTGCATATGTAATTATCTTCTAAAATAGTGTAAATATGTTTTACTGTATTTCTGCACTTAAAGTATTAAGTGTAGACATGTTATAAGTCAAGTATTATAACTCTTTGGAATTTAAAAAAACTGTTAATAAACTAAGAGCATCCAAAGATGAAAGGGGGCCACGTCACTATTGCAATTCTAAATGTCCTAGCTGTGTAGCTCTGTAATTCCACAACTGCACTTGGAACAGTTAGCCAGGAAAGTGCTAATCTTTGCTTTAAGGCCCCTTCTTCCCAAATGCAGACTTCCCTTCTGGCAGTTTCCCTAAAGTATTGGCAGGACTTCACTGATAAGTCAAAAGCTAAAGGTATGGTTGAAGAAATGTCTAAGAAATTAGAAAATACTTTGCTTTTGAAAGATGGCTGATTAACTAATGAACTTTATTCAGAGAATTTTGGCCTGTGGGGTTCTTGTACTTGGCTAAAGGGACTTAGCTGAGTTTAATGTCTCTCAATGATTTAATATTCCCAATAATGAGGGGTTTTTTTTTAAAGGAAAGTTTTTGTGGTAACAATTAATGGACATCTCAGAAGAAACAAAGTTAATGAATTTTTCTATCAAAATTCATGGTAGGACTGGCAAATGTCAGTAATCACAATGTTTTCTCTCCTCCTGTTCCTAGCCATATGCCCAGAGATCATAAATGAGGGGGTTGCTTCTTACACTTCATCCTTCCATGTTTCCCTCTGTTACAAACTCATCAACTCAATATGTTGACGATAGCAGTCTGGCAAGAGCCGGTGTCTGTCTACCAGCTTGGGAGAGAAAAGATCTGTTAGGATTAAGACTATCTGTTTCTCATTATTGTACTATATATGGTTTCTGTGAATCAATTAAAGACACTCATTTCAAAACCCTTTATGCCTCCTATCTGGGAAAATGCAATCTGCTATTACTATTACTTATGTGAGAATCAAATGTAATAATTTGGGTAGCTGGAATAGAAGATATTCAAGCTAGAACTTCAGTCACCCTTGGCATCCTTCATACATACCCATACAAACTCTGAGATAGATATATATGTGTGTATGTGTGTGATATATATATATGTGATAAAAATATATGTATATGTATATACGTTTATATACATATATATCATAAAAGCACTAAAATCATTCCAAGATCTCTGTCCACAATGTCACAGGGTTATAATTATCTTTCTGTCTCTAGTACACAACCCTTCAAAAGTTCCTTCCATGCTAGTTAGAGTGATCTGGTTAAGAGTAGTAATGCTTATGTTAAACAGACTGGAGTTTGAAACACAACCCTGTCATTTAATAGTTGGGTAACCCTGTGCAAGCTATTTACCCTCAATTTCCACATCAGTAAAATGAGGATAATAATTATATTTAGTTCATAAAGTGTAAGAGTACACTCCCATATGACTAATGGAGGCTTCTGTAGAAGTTCATTGAAATGTTAAGGGTTTATGGACATAAAGTGACCTTTTAAAAGGTGATTTTCTTATGGAAATTATGATGATTAATTGCATATATCAACTTGACTGGAACACAGGGTACCCAGTTATCTAGTTAAATATTCTAGGTATGTCTATGAGGATGTTTCTGCACAAGATTAACATTTAAATCAATAGACTGAGAAAAGAAGATTGCTCTCCCCAGCATGGATGAATCTCATCCAGTCTATTAGAGGTCTGAAAAGAACAAAAGGCAGGTTAAGGAAGAATTTGATCTGACTGTTGTTTTTGATTTTGTTTTAAGTAGGTTGCACACCCAGCATGGAGCCCACTTCAGGGCTTGAATTCACAACCCTGAGATCAACACCTGAGCTAAGATCAAGAGTTGGACGCTTAACCAACTAAGCCACCTAGACACCCTTGACTCTTTCGAATTGAGATATTGGCCCTCCAGATACTCGGACTTTTGGACTCAGACTGCAACTACACCACTGGCTCTCCTGGGTCTCCAGACAGCAGACCATGGGACTTCTCAGCCTCCATAATCAAATAAGCCAATTCATTACAATAAATCTATATATGCAGCTTCTATAAATATATACCCTCCCCCATCTATATACAATATATTCTGTTTTTTTCTAGAGAATCCTGACATACAAAATCCAAGCTAGATACTACACTAATTTGTGTAAAACATTTTGAAATGTTCTTAAGTTACTGAGTAATTCCAAATGAATTAATATGTCTAAGTATTATAATTTATTAGATCTTATCCGAGGAAAAACATGTGCAACATTAGTTTTTGGATGTTTATTGAAAGAGGCAAAGAAGTTATGACACCAATTGAAAGGGTCTGCTTTTGTATACTAATTAAAGAATCTCTGCCAGGGCATGAGGGTGATATTCACTAGAAAGCTCTAAACATTTTTGTTTGCAAATTTATTCAATTTGCTAGTAAAGATTTTTTCAAAGTCACCACTTTGGACTTTATAACTTTGATGTCCTAAATCATTTTATAAGAACTTGGAAGTAGTCTTTGGTATAAGTACAAAAAAGAACAAAACAATTAAATATTTAGAATATATAGAAGGGCAAATCCCTCAAAATTGAACACCATGTGCTGAGATAACCTGATTTAGATTTCCAGTACTGTTCAACAGCTCTGGTGTACTAGATGTCTTAGAAATCTACCTCTATATATACATCTATTTTTTTATTACTAAGCTTTATTTTCAAAATATATTGTTCCATTAATTTTTTTTAAGTTTTTTTTTTTTTTTATTTGACAGAGATTACAAGTAGGCAGAGAGGCAGACAGAGAGAGAGGGGGAAGCAGGCTCCCCATTGAGCAGAGAGCCTGATGGGGGTGCTCAATCCCAGGACCCTGGGATCACGACCTGAGCCAAAGGCAGAGGCCTTAACCCACTGAGCCACCCAGGCACCCCATATTGTTCCATCCACAAGAAGAATTGTTCATTTAAATACCTGTCCTTAGATATTCTCCCAGGAATGTTATTATATTCACTTGTCAATAACAGGATTAAACACTGCATTTCTGGCTGTGATTTTAGAGAGTTCCTATCAGGATGCCTTGTTTTATGAGGCAGTGAAACTGCTGGTTTGCATTTTCATTCCCTTGTAGTCTTTGCTTCCCTGTGAATATTACTGAAATTAAGTAAGCCTCTCAAAGATATTTCAGTATACATTTTTTTCAGTATGCTATTTAAAACTTTCTAAATACTGTGCCATTTTAGTATGTTCTGATTAGCAAATATCTATCCTGTTAGCTTTCATACTTGTTTATTGTTGAGATTTTTTGCAAGTACTTCAAGCTCTTTTTTAATGGACTTTATCATCGTGTCAGTTTCAGTGAATTAATATCTTTACATTTTAAGTACGGGTGAGGGGCGCCTGGGTGGCTCAGTGGGTTAAAGCCTCTGCTTTCGGCTCAGGTCATGATCTCAGGGTCCTGGGATCAAGCCCTACATCGGGCTCTCTCCTCAGCGGGGAGCCTGCTTCCTCTTACTCTGCCTGCTTCTCTGCCTACTTGTGATCTGTCTGTCAAATAAATAAATAAAATCTTTTAAAAAAATAAAAAAAAATAAAGTACTGGTGAATGGGTCTAAATGATGACATAAGTCTAGGTTTATTTTAAATACAGATGAAATAGGTCATCTGATTTATGACTTCTCTGGTGAGTCAATAAAAATGAAGTGTTAAATATATATGTATTCATAATGGAATTTTAAGTTCTATATAACTGTGATTAATCAGAAAAATTTCAAGAACTTTACAGGAAGTGAGAAATTTTCTATAACT